>MCJB01048199.1:0-88316 GCA_002018475.1 Nicotiana obtusifolia | reverse complement strand
ACCTAATTTCCCGTCTGCGATCGCATTCCTGTCGCAGAACAGGAATGCGGTCCGCAGAGTCGTCATCCTTTGTCACAGACTTCACCAGAACTTTTCCTTCATGTCGCATTTAAGAATGCGGTCTGCAGAATGATTTTGCGATCGCAGAATGCGATCGCGATCCCCCTCTATTTTTCACCTCAAACTCTGTCCGTGTCTGCGATGAAAATGCGATTAGCATTTCCATTCTGCGGTCGCATTTTTGACAGCATTCTTACTTTAACTTTGGCTTGAAGTTCTGTCCGCCTTTACGATTTAATTTCTAATTCTGCGACTCGCATATCTACTTTACGGTCGCAGAATTGCTTCTTCTGTACTCTTGATCTCTTTTCTTGCCTTTGAACGGCTTTTGAACTGCTTTTCACGCTTCTGGGTCTCTTTCATCCATATACTGAAATTACACTAAAACTAAGTAAATATCATGGTAATTAACAAGTGGAACAAGCAATTTCTAAACAAATAGTATCAATACGTGCCGAAATTTCCCGGCACATTAAGAGACAAGAGAAGAAGAACATACCTGATTGCGTTGGAGTTGAGGGTCGGGGTGGTGTGATGTGGTGCGAGGTGGTGAGCGAGGTTGAGAGGTCTATCCAGGTGAGAAGAGGGGGAATCAATGGGGAAACAGGGCATTTAAAGTGTTTAAACTAAACACTTACCTGTGTGCGCTGAAGGGGACGTGATGTATCTGCCTTGTTTCCCAAAATTATTATGGGAGGCGACCTTGATCGCGATGGCAGCACTTTACTGCCTCCTGTTGTTGGCCTCTAATTTTTGGGTGCTAAGCGGGATGCAACACATCCACCCTTTTTTTCCATACCTGGAGCGCTTTTTGAAGATACAAACCAAAGAGAAAAGTCAGTAACTTATGAAAAAAAAGTAAATTGCGTGGGTTGCCTCCCAAGAAGCGCTTGATTTAATATCACAGCACGACGATATTAATTCTCAAGCATCTTTCAAGGCAATTGAGGACTTGTGATGATCCACGTCACTACCCCAATAACGCTTGACTCTTTGCCAATTGACCAAGAACATCCTTTCAGAATATGGCGCTCTTAATTCTGTTGCCCCGTATGGAGTCACACGCACTATTTCAAAAGGTCAAGACCATCTCGACTTTAATTATCCAAGAAATAGCTTCAACCTGGAATTGAATAGCAATAGCAACTGGCCCAGCTCGAAATGGCGATGCTTGATGTGCTTCTCATGCCATCTTTTGGTCATTTATTTATATAGCTTGGAATTATCATATGCATTCAACCTTGAATTCATCTAGCTCATTGAGTTGGAGCAATCTCTTCTCACCAGCCAGCTCCATATCCATATTGAGCTTTTTGACGGCCCAAAAGGCCTTATGTTCTAGCTCAACTGGAAGGTGGCATGCCTTGCCATAGATCAACTTCTAAGGAGAGGTACGAATAGGTGTCTTATATGCAAGCCTATACGCCCATATAGCGTCATCCAACCTTGCAGCCCGGTCTTTCCTATTTGCTGACCGTTTTCTCCAAAATTTTCTTTATTTCTCTGTTCGATACCTCTGCTTGACCACTCGTTTGAGGGTGATATGCGGTGGCAACTTTATGCTTAACCCCGTATTTATCTAGAAGGTTGTTCAAAAGTCTATTGCAAAAATGTGTACCTTCATCATTTATCAAAGCTTGAGGAGTCCCAAACGTGTTAAAATGTTCTTGAAAAAATTAGCTGCCACCTTCGCATCATTAGTAAGTAGGGCAATGGCCTCTGCCCACTTAGACACGTTGTCCACTGCTAACAAGATTTGTTCCCTCTAGACGATGGGAATGATCCCATAAAATCGGTCCCATAAACATCGAAAATCTATACCTCAAGAATGTTCGTGAGCGGCATCTCATGTTTTCTGGTGATTGCTCCTGTTCTCTGACACGGATCACACTTTTTCATAAATTAATGGGCATCATTGAACAAACTCAGCCAATAGAACCCTGACCGTAGAGTTTTTGCGAATGTTCTATCACCACCATGATGTCCCCCATACGGTGAAGAGTGACAATTGTACAAAATATTCTCCACCTCCTTCTCCGGAATGCATCTTCTCATCAGTTGGTCAGCACATTGCTGATACAAGAATGACTCATCCTAGAAATAATAGTCTATGTCATGTAGGAATTGCTTCCTCCCTTCAGGTTGGATTTCTGGAGGAAGTACTCCGCTCACTATGAAATTTACATAATCCGCATACCATGATGGTAGATCACGTGTGACTACAAAGAGTTGCTCATCTGGGAACATCTCCTTAATCACCCCTCCTTTCTCCACATGCCCATGATTTTCTAGCCTTGACAAGTGGTCAGCCACCTGATTCTCTGTGCCCTTTCGATCACGAATTTTAAAGTTAAATTCCTGCAAAAGAAGTACCCATCTAATTAGTCTAGGCTTAGCATCTTTTTTTTTTTAAAGATTAAATACCTGATCACTGCATGATTCGTGTACACAATCACATGCGTTCCTACTAAGTAGGACCGAAACTTGTCAAAAGCATAAACAACTGCCAAAAATTATTTTTCTGTCATGGTGTGATTGAGTTGTGCATCAGTTAGGGTCTTGCGTGCATAATAGATTGAGTGGAAGACTTTGTTCTCCCTCTATCCAAGCACAACACCAATTGCTACATCACTTGCATCACACATCAACTCAAAGGGTAGACTCCAGTCAAGTGCAACAATGATTGGCATTGACACCAACTTCAATTTTAGCTCCTCGGATGCCTTTAGATAGGCATAATCAAACTTTAATGCTACATCCTTTTCCAGCAACCAGCACAAGATATTAGCAATTTTTGAAAATTCTTTAATGAAATGTCTATAAAAACCTGCATATCCCAAGAAGCTGCGATGTCCTTAATAGAGATGAGTGGTGGTAGTTTTTCCACTGCCTCCACCTTAGCCTTGTCGACTTCAATTCCTTGCTTGGACACTCGATGTCCCAATACTATACCTTCTTGAACGATAAAATTGCACTTCTCCCAATTAAGCACCAAGTTAGTTTCCTCAAAGCGAACTAGCAGTAACTCCAAATTCTTCAGACAATTATCATAGGACAACATGACGATTGAAAAATTATCCATGGACACCTCCACGAATTTCTCAACCTCGTCGGTGAAGATGGTCATCATACACCTTTGAAAAGTCACTGATGCCTTGCATAACCCGAATGGAATCCTTTTAAAGGTGAAGGTGCCATAGGGACAAGTAAATATAGTCTTTTCCTAATACTCTGGTGCTATTATTACCTGGTTGTAACCGGAGTAACCATCAAGGAAGCAATAATATTCATGCCCGGCTAGCCTGTCCAACATATGATCAATGAAAGGGAGAGGGAAGTGGTCCTTGAGCGTAGCCTTGTTGAGTTTCCTGTAATTAATGCAGACCCTTCAGCCCATCACCGTTCTGGTAGGTATCAACTCATTTTGCTCATTTGCCACAACTGTCATGCCTCCCTTTTCTCGGCACGCACTACACATGACTCACCCAATTGCTATCAGAAATAGTAATATGATCCCAGCGTCCAACCACTTGATAATCTCCTCTTTTACTACCTCCTTCATAATAGGATTTAATCGTCTCAACTGCTCCACACTAGGTTTGTTTCCATCCTCCAGGAATATTTTATGCATGCAAAATGATAATTCCCTTCATATCGGCAATAGTCCAACCAATGTCCCCTTTGTGTTCCCTCATAACCCGCATCAACTTGCCCTCTTGCACATGTGATAATGAAGATGAGATAATCACATGTAAGGATTCCAAAACACCTAAATAAGCATGTCGCAGATGAGAAGGTAAACACTTGAGCTCCAATTTTTAAGGCTTCTCAATAGATGGCTTAGATGGTGTAAATGCCAATGGCCTGTCGATTTCCTCAACACTCTTCAACCCGTTGACATATTGGCATGTCATGTTAAAAACTTGTACAATTTCTTCCACCAGCTCATCCTCCTCTTCTTCTTCGTCAATTAAAGCTCTTCCCAGAGGATCTTCAAACACCAAGTATGGTGTTGGTTCCTCAAGTACACGCAAGTATACGTGGCCGTCAAGTAATAAAGTGACTCAAAAATCGGATGTCGAACCCACAGAGACTTATATTGATTGTTAACTAAGCAAACTAAAATCAATTAACTGTCCGAGATAATAAAAAAATATTGTTTTTCTATTAAATTAATTAGCTAATTTATAAAGATCCAAACGTTTGTTTTGGATTTTACTCAAAGAAGATGAAGATTCCAAGGTTGTGGTCAGTTATCCTATTAAGTTCGTAATCACACATGTTAATCCACATTATCTATGTCCTAGTTGACCGGATCGTTTATATAAATAGCATGTTCCCAAAATACACTCTATCCATAATATATCAACCCTATATTCATATGGTCTTGAATCTATCATGAATGAATATAAAATTGTATTTAACTAAGCAAGACTGTTAGGTATATTCCTATCCTAACCGCGAAATCTTTCCCCGTTCCATGAGTTCAGAAACAAGCTCTCTCTAATTCTACTCTAATCTAAATACGGCTTTCCCAAGCATAGCATAGATAGTAAATAGAACTCAACTGCTGGCCAAACAATTAAGCAATTATGCACAGAATTAGAGAAACAACCAAAGACGATAACTCGAACAACAATAATATAATTAATAAACTTCAATATTCATGAGAACCACAATCCTAGAACGCAAAGTTTAGTTCCACATAGACATGGTAGTAAAACAACAATTCATCTAAAGAAATGTAATGTTTACTAAGTTTGATGGAAGAAAGATGGAATCTGATGAATTCCGGCCTCCACGGTGGCTCCATGCTCTCCCTCGGTCCAATCTCCTTAAAAAATAGCGTTTAAAGACTATTTATAGGTGTAGGGAAAAGGCCTAGACGAAATAACCAAATCCAAAATAAAAAAGGAGAATAAATAGGCTTGAGACCTAGACCACGCATCGCCACGCGAAATGAGTGAAGCATCTCGCTCTCGACCGAGCGACGCGAGCTTTAACGCGACAAAATTGCCTCGTGTCGCTGACTTCTGCTCGAGTTTGATTCGCTTTGTGCTTAGCTGCCAAACTTTGCATTCCTTAATTTCTCGGTCTTTTCCTTTCTTTTTCAATTTGCAATTATCTCTCTTTTGTCTTCTTTTATAATACTAAACTTCAATCATTGTCCAATAACTAAATAATCATGAATCCATTCTTGCAGTGTATAAAATACACATAAAATCTATATTTCTCTTTCAATTTCATCTCCAAAGTACCTACACATAAAATAAACTCAATTAAGCACAAATATAATACAATTTAGCATTAAAGCACCAAAACATAAGGTAACTAATGCAATAAATATATATAATTATATCCAAACATCACTACCCCACACTTAAACGTTGCTCGTCCTCGAGTCAACTAACAATTTGCATTATCTTTGAGCACTTTATATTTATACAATCGAGGCACACTACACCAATGATCATGATTGATAGCAACAATTAAGCTGTAGCATATGCAATCCCTTACACTTCCCTTAACTTATGAGATTCTTCAAAAATATTCACAACAAATACGACATACTTATAACAATCCTAGCCTCTAAAACTGACTCAGTGTCACAACACACTCATGGCTTGAACACCCAACATCCTAGAGAAGTCTAATAACGTTAATTATCCCTCATGAAACCATGTGCCCTCACAACAAGAACAAAAGAGTAAGTTTAATCAACACAAATCAAATCAAATTCTCAAATATATTTTAAGGGCTCATATATATCAAAGAAAATCGCTCACTCTCACAAAAGAAGTCACATGCATGCAATTGGTACCATATGCTTGCCCTTAATGTAAATCTCTACTAATGCAGGCTCACCCGATCATAATCAATTAGGACTTTTTCATGGTTTCAATGTGAGCTAAAGGACGAGTAGGATATATATAAGAATAGTGGCTAGTCCTCCTAAGCACTTTAACACATCACATAATCAACTGTAAGCACAAAATCTTCAGTCCAAATTTTAATTTCACAACTAAAATCATCCCTAACAACGTTCCCTATTTCTTTAGGCACTACTTTAATTCATACCCACTAGCAAGAACAAGATGTCAATTTATTCATCTATTTTTTCCTTCTCTTTTTTTTTCAGATTTTTTTTTCTTTACAATTTTCGGTAGTGGTGTATTCTTTTACAAAACAAGTGCACCTTTCTTCCTTTCATTGGTTCAACTCAAAAGCCACCAAATTCCGTCCTTACTTCTTTTAGCGCTCATTTCACAATTAAAGTGCTTTAAGAGGTAAAAAAATAAAAACAATGTCAATTAAGAGCAAACAGGAATAGGCTTGTACTGTGGGTGCCAAATAAATGTCTATAGGCTCAAAAGGGTTAACTAGGGACAAATTTTATTTGTGATCTGCATTAAGCTCAAAAAGAAGAAAGACAACCTAAAATCATTTTTCAAACCGGACTCAGTAAGGACGGTCTCATTCCGAATCTCAAACTAATGCAAGTATTCACGGAGCCACAAGATATTAAGCATTAAGCACAAAGTGAACATAAGTCAAGAAAATGAATATAGGCGTCACAAAACATGCTATCCAAATAACTAAGGCATCATAAGCAATTTCAAAATATAGAGAAGATACTACACATGCCAAAGTCTAAATATGCTACTATCAAACAAGTCAAGGGCGCCTAGGAATCTCATCTTTCTTCCTCCATTTTTTCCTAAGTCCTACTCTAAAAGAAAATAAAAGAAAAAACTACTACCCGGTTCAGAGTACATCCCATGGAAAACAACCGAGGCACAAAGAAAAATCACAGTGGATTTTTACCACCTAAATGAAACTAAAAGACATATTTTTGGATTTCCCTCAAGAAAACTGTCTAAGAGATCCATCGTCGGCAAAAGTCCAATTTTTCTACCTCTTTTTTTTTGATTTTTTTTATTTAAGCTACTAAAATACTACTCAACTACGAAAATAAAAAATAAGAAGAAAAAATCAAAATAAGAAGTTAACATTTTTCTAACATACCACTACTAATTACCTAGATGAATTCTCCCACCTCACACTTAAAAGTGTGCAGTGTCCCTAATGTAAAAATAAAGCAAAACAATAACGAGGGTGGACAAGAAACTCCCTGAAAGGCCAAAGGCCAAAGCAATAATGGCTCACGGGGGTACTCAGACTTCCCCCAATCTTGGTCCTTTGTGGGCACCCCACACTTAGTTCTCACCATCTAACTCGCTTTTGCACTCTTCCAATGGCTTTCCTTCCTATGCTTATAATCCTACAAGATAAAAATAGACACTACAAAAATAATATAATAAAAATAAAAATAAAAAGCAATAAAGCTGGGTTGCCTCCCAACAAGGCCTGATTTAACATCGCGGCACGACTTAAAACACTTTTTGTCTCCATCTTGAACTTACAAATTGAGCCCCCAATTTGGCTTCATGCTTTTTACTATGCTCTCAGGGTGGTGGGACAAATGTAATAAAGCCAAGTAACCAATTTCGCATTCTACACTTCTTGGCCTTCGGATGAGGTATGTAATTCTTCTTTCTGGCACAATAAGTTCAAGAATGTAAGCACCTTGTTCCTCATCCGTTAGCTCCTCCAAAGGCTCGAATGACTCAATTTCCATATCATCATCCAAACACAATACCGAAAAATGCATGGAATGAGGACCAACGCGTTCCAACTCTAGAACTGCATCACTATTTACATCCTCATATGTACCCACACTAGAGTCTTCAAATATAACATTATCTACTTCCTCACATGATTCTAGAACACTCTTCTGAACATTGGCATCCTCAAGCAAGATACGGTCTAATGCTTGGTATTCTCGTTTTAGCTCCTTAATTTGGTCTAAAAGATTTTTTTTTCAGTTTCACACAACTAATCATAAATTGTTGGGTTTTGAACGCATCAACCTTTGCACACAAATCTACACCCAACTTGTGCAAAGCCAAGCCAAACTTGTCAATTTCTTGTGCAAGATCCACTCTCTCCTTCGACCAATCATTAACCAACTTTGTTACAAGATAACGTCGTTCCGTATATTTCCTTAACCGGAATATCCGTCCCAATACCAACCCTTACTCCCATATTCAAATTCAGACCTCCCGGAATTCAGGTCATGACAAGCCCAAAAAGACGGGCCATAAAAGTCTTCTGTCAACCAAGCGCCTTCATCAATAACCTTACCTCCGGGTATTTCATCCCCATATGTCATTTTGAGAGAACTATGAACACACTAAGAGAAAAATAAAATTATTATAAAAATAAAAATATTTACAAAAAGAAAAAATAAGCAAAACTTGTAAAGATAAAAGTAAAAGTCTAATCTAGAAAAATAACTAAATAGTAAAATTAAAAACTTGAACAAAAATCAATTAAAAGCTTAACTTAGATAAACAATCAAGAACTGAGTCCCCGGCAACGGTGCCAAAAACTTGTTGGTTCCCCAAGTACACGCAAGTATACGTGACCATCAAGTAATAAAGTGACTCAAAAGTCAGATGACGAACCCACAAAGACTTAGATTAATCGTTAACTAAGAAAACTAAAATCAATTAACTGTCGAGATAATCAAAAATATTATTTATCTACTAAACTACTTTTGCAAATATTGAACAAGTAATTAGCTAATTTATCAGGGATGCAAACATGTGTTTTGGATTTTACTCAAAGGAGATGAAGATTCATAGGTTGTGGTCAGTTTATCAATCCTATTAAGTTCGTAATTACACATGTTAATCCACATTATCTATGTCCTAGTTGACCCAATTTTTTATATAAATAGCATGTTCCCAAAATACTATCACTCTATCCATAATATATCAACCCTATCTACCTATGGTATTGAATCTATCATGAATGAATATAAAACAATATTCAACTAAGCAAGACTGTTAGGTATATTTTTATCCTAACCGTGAAATCTTTCCCCGTGTCATAAGTTCAGAAACAAGCTCTCTCTTATTCTACTCTAATCTAAACATGACTTTTCCAAGCATAGCGTAGATAGTAAATAGAACTCAACTGCTGGCCAAATAATTAAGCAATTATGCACAGAATTAGAGAAACAACCTAAGACGATAACTCGAATTAACGGTAATATAATTAATAAACTTTAATATTCATGACAACCACAATCCTAGAACGCGAAGTTTAGCTCCACATAAACATGGTAGTAAAACAACAATTCATCTAAAGATGGAATATGACGAATTCCAGCCTCCACAGTGGCTCCGTACTCTCCCTCGGTCCAATCTCCCTAAAAAATGGCGTTTAAAAGACTATTTATAGGTACTAGGGAAAAGGCCTAGACAAAATAACTAAATCGAAAATCAAAAAAGAGACAAAATAGGCTTGAGACCCGGACCACGCATCGCCATGTGAAACGCACGAAGCATCTCGCTCTTGACCGGGCAACGCGAGCTTAAACGCGAGAAAATTGCCTCGCGTCGCCTGACTTCTGCCCAAGTTTGATTCACTTTGTGCTTAGCTGCCAAACTTTGCATTCCTTAATTTCTCGTTCTTTTCCTTTATTTTTCAATTTGCAATTTTCTTTCTTTTGTCTTCTTTTATAATACTAAACTTCAAACATTGTCCAATAATTAAATAATCATGAACCCATTCTTGTAGTGTATAAAATACACATAAAATCTCTATTTCGCTCTCAATTTCATCTCCAAAGTGCCTATACGTAAAATAAACTCAATTAAGCATAAATATAATACAATTTAGCATTAAAGCACCAAAACATAAGGTAACTAATGCATTAAAAATATATAATTATAGCCAAACATCATACGGTGTTGTCTCAGCCAATTCATCATCCACAATTGTGATCATGGCTAAATCATTGTAGTGTGCTGGCAATTTAAGTGCTCGGTATACATTGAAGACCTCCACCTTGTCATCCACTCTCATGGTCATTTATCCTTCACATACATCAATAATTGCGCCGACTTGTGGCTAGAAATGGTCGTCCCAAAATAAATGGGACTTCCTGATCAGGCTCGTAATCCAGGATGACAAAATCAACTTGGAATATAAATGTGCCCACTTGGACAAACACATCTTCAATGAACACTTCGGGGCTGGCTAAGGATCTATTTGCCAATTGTAATACCACCGTAATTGGTCGAGGATCTCCCAACCCTAGCTGTCAAAACATAGACAACAACATCAAGTTTATGCTTGCCCCAAGATCACATAATGTTCGCCCAACCACATGTTTCCCAATAGAAATTTTAATTGTGAAGCTTCCTAGGTCTTTCAATTTAGGAGGCAACTTATTCTTAATTCTAGAACTATACTCCTCATTGAGTGCTACCGTCTCGAATTCAGTCAGCTTGCGCTTGTTTGGCACTCCGAGTGATGAACTTTCTCGAACTCAGTCAGCTTGCGCTTGTTTGGCACTACGAGTGATGAACTTTACATACTTTGGCACTTCTTGCAAAATGTCCACCAATGGGATATTAATCTGCACTTGTTTTAAAATATCAAGGAACTTCTTTTACGCTGCATTATCCTTTAATTTTTGCAATATCTAAGGGAATAGAGGTGGTGGCTTCGCAACTATTGGTTGTGGTTGCTTTGCCACAACCTCTTTAACTGTCTTCTCTGACTCCCTTGTAGTTTCTGATTTGACTTCTGTGGTGGCCTATCTTTCATTAAAGGTCACTTGCTTTCTCTTCTTTGATAGGACTTCTACTAACTCTCTCCCATTCCTCAAGGACACAACATTAATAGGAGCCTTAAGATTAGCCTCAATGTCGCTAGGTAATGCTCCCGCTAGTCGAGTATTTATGGCACTGGCAAGTTGCCCTATTTGTCGCTCTAAATTTCTAATAGCTACCGAGTGGGCTACTGCTTGGGCTTACTGGTCAGCCATCAATTTCCTCAGCATCTCCTCAATGTGACTCGTCGATTTTATAGGTTGCTCAGCTTGTGGTGGTCTATATTGCTGTTGAGGAGCTTGTGGCCTTTACTGATTCTGAGCACCTTGGTTTCGACCCAAGAGAAGTTTGGGTGGTTCCTCCATTTTGGATTATAAGTATTACCATATTGATTCTGATTAACTAGGCTTCTATTAGTATTCCCCACAAAGTAAACTGACTCTAGATCTGCTGGACAGGCATCACCGGTGTGGCCCTTGCCGAAGACTTCACAAAACACCTGCACCTGCTGTACTGGTTAGACCTATTGCATTGGTTGGAATTGTTGTTGGTTCTGAGTCACATTCATCTTGCTGATTTGATTTGCTAAAGATGCTATTTGTGTAGATAGTGCTGATACAACATCCAATTCAAGTACCGCGGCAGCTATATGGGCTATGTGTGTACTTGCTTCCCCTTGCCAATCTAGGTTGCTTTTGGAAAACTTGTTCAACAGCGCATAGATTTCGTCAAAGCTATTTTCCAATACTTGACCACCAGATGCTGCGTCTGCCACTATTTTTGTTTCAGGGTGAAGACCTTCAATTAAAGTGTGAGCCAGTACCTCGTTGGTTTGGTTATGGTGTGGACAGTCTCTTAGTAGCTTCTATAATCAGTCCCGGGTTGCATAAAGTGATTCGTATTCTCTCTGTTTGAATGCAACTATCGTACTTCTTATCTTTGCAGTTTTTCCAGAAGGAAAGAACCTAGCTAAGAATTTGTGAGCCAAATCATTCCATGATGCAATAGAGTTGGATGGCTTAGATTTCAACCATCTCTTGGCCTCTCCCATCAGAGAAAAAGGGAACAATATGAGCCTGACATAATCAGATGTGAATCTCCAGAAAATTCAGAATCTGTTGTAGGGGATCCTCGTGTGGTAGTCCCATGAACTGTCCATTTGCATGAGTTAGCTAGATTATGCTCTACTTATGCTCAAAATGCCCAGTGATCCTAGGCTTAACGATACTAGAGGTGCCATTAGCAATGCTGGGCATAGCCACCTCTTGTACCGCCGATGGGTGTTCACCCACCATTTCAACTGGAAGTTGAATGAGTGCTTGTAAATTGTTTGTCCCGAGCTTCTCTCAACCTTCAATAAAATGCTCTCTCAAGTTCTGAGTAAAAATCTTGTATTCTGTCCTAGTTTCTAACCCGTTGCATTCAAGCAAAGTACCTGAGATCAAACCCCCAGCCAAAAAGAAATTTAAAACTTAACTCGATGAGTACTAAAAACTTAATCTAGTAAAATAATTAATTTCTAAGTCCCAGGCAACGACGCCAAAAACTTGTTGCCCTAATTCGCACACACAAGTATACGCGTTCAAACAAGTAATAAAGTGTGAGTAGAGTATCATTCCCACAAGGACTTGTGATCAATTATCAACTAAATCAAGCAAATTCTAATGTATCGAGTCAAGAACAATTTCAAGGTGATTTTTATTTGATTAATTCTACTAATGATAATTGCAATTAAAAGAAAAACTAATTAACTAGCACAATTAGCACGAATGATTTTTATTCAATGAGAAAAAATATTTCAGGATTTGGCTAACAATCCTGTTGAATTCTTCAATCAACTCGACTTATTAATTTATCTGGGTTATTAACCTGCAAGGACAATAATACTCGTAGAAATTCGACAACTTTTACTCGCCTATTCAATTTTTTCTAACCCCTATATTTCTATGATATTAGATATAAAAAGAACGCATTAATTAACTCTTGCACAACTGGCTAAACATAACAAATAGATATATTTCTATCCGTATTTATAAATCAATTCCTAATGACTAGGTTCAAGATCGCGCTCTATTCAATCCTATTGCAATCAAGAATTAGCTCTTTTAAGTTCAACTCAAGATTTATATATAATATTTCACTGTTAGCTAGGCAGTAAAATAATTAGGCTCCAAATATGAATAAACAATCCAATATCATAAATTAATCAGTCAAATCAATTATCAGCAATCATGTAAAACCATAACCCCACAATGAACGAGTTTAGCCACGCATAGCCATGGTAGAAATCTCAATTATTTCCCAAGAATATGTAAAAATAAATAAAAGAAGGGAAAAGTAAGAACTCAAGATGAATTCCGTGGTTTCCAAACTCTGTGATGGCTTTTTTCCGCTTCCAAGTGTGTTACCTTAGAGAGGCGTTTTTGCCTTATATATTGCGTACAAAAGTCGTGGGCCAAATTTTTCCTTTTCCTTTTTCGAGTAAGCTTCTAGGATTGATGCTGAGTTGGATGCTTCACGTCCGCCTCATCTTGAAATCGCGTCCACCCTCAGTTTCCTTAACTTTGTTTCACCTAGGTGCAGATGCTAAGGTGGATGCCTTCTCGAGACTTCAGTGCTAAGAGTGATCCAAATAGCCTTTTTGCCAAGGTTGGATGCGACGCATCCACCCTCTAATCCTCTAGCTAGAGAATCTTTTCTTTATATTTTTGCACTCCAAACATCCTAAATAATCACATACAACTTAATTAGTCATAAAACCAATAATTAAAACATGCTGGACACTAATACTAAATAGCACCAAAAGGTGGTTAAAACATGGTAAAGTAACATTAAAACATATATAAATATGCCCAACATCAGTTGCTGCTAGTGCCTCGCTAGTAGTGTCGCTTGGTATGCTAACTTTACTTAAAACTTTCATCAGGGCGTCCTTGTGACTGTCGGAACTCATCAGTAGATCCATGATTGATATTTGCGCAAAGGTTTTCTTTAATTGTTCTCCACGGAGTATTCTTTGGTTGACATCTTATTTAGAATTCTGCTTCTTTCGGATATGTTATATTCCTTCTATGAATCTGTTCCCTTCCTCGATTCCCTCAGTTTGCTTACTCCATAGCATAACACCTCCCTAACCTAGTCATTCCATGAGCCGCTGCAGAATGCGTTATCTTGGCTTTCCATTTCTGCTGATATGTCCACGGGATTGTCTTGTATTCCTGATTCTCTTCATCCCTGATAGCGGCGGTGGACTATTATTGGTATGTCTGGACCATCATCGTGGGTTTTAATTGTACGGTGATCATTTGAATCCTTCGAGGTGGAACCCTCGCAGCCTCAGTATTCCCAATTGTGACAATGGTTCCTTTCAAGTCATACTCTTCGTCCAGGGTGAACATAATAGTTTCTTGATTTTGATGATTCGGTAACAGGTTACGATTCACATTAGGTAGAGCTGGGGTGCACTAAATGGCTCCACTTTTGATCACCGACTCAATTTCATTTTTCAATCTTAAGCAATCCTCTGTATCGTGCCCATGTATGTTTGAATGGTAGATGCATCATTTGGTTGCATCAAAGTACTTTGAAGGATGCTCAGGAATCTCCATTATATCGGATGTATCAAGTCAGCTCTCCTCTGTCTTTCAAATAGTTGAGCCAAAGGTTCAGCAATCGGGGTGTAGTTTCTGGGACCTCTTTCTTCAAAATTTGGGCAAGGATGGGGTGCATAGGTGGGTCGATTTTGATGAGTGGTAGTTTGAACTGGAGCGCATGGTCGTGGTGGATTTAGATTTGTATGGGTGCGAAGTGGGTTATATTGAGATTGGGGATTGTAGTATGGTTGTGTGTTATACACTGGAGCATAAGTAGGTGGGCCTGTGGCATGGGTATTGGAGAGTAGGAGTTGTTTCCATGGTGTCGATTAGACTGGTAATAGGGAACAATTGCTGATACCTTTTCCTTTTTCTTCTTTCCGCTGCCTATTGAACAAGATTGGATTGCTTTGCTAGCTACTTGCAATGCAGCCATAGATTGTACCTTGCCGGATTTTATACCTTCCTCTAAAAAGTCTCCCATTTTAACAAGTTCAGGGAGCTTCTGCCCCATCATGCCCATCATTTTCTCAAATTAGATTCTTTCCTGAGCTCTGATGAAATACTTAGTTAGCTCACTGTCGTCTAATGAGGGTTGTGCTCTGGCGGCCTCCGACCTCCATTGACGTGCATACTCTTGAAATGATTCTGACAACTTCTTCTGCAAGTTTACCAGAGCGAACCTAGCAGGAGTAATTTCATGAACCTATTAGGTTCATGAAATCTTCTGCCATATCCTGCCATTCCCTCGAATTTTCGGGGTCTTGGCGAGTGTACCAAGTATTTGCCTCCACTATCAAACTTATTATGAATAACTTCATTCTCAATTTCTCGTTTCCTCCTACTCCAACTAGCTTATCGCAGTAGGCTCTCAAGTGTGCATGGGGATCGCCTATTCCACAATGATATCAAACTTCGGAGGTTTGTACCCTATCGGCATGTCCACATTATGGTGTATACACAGATCCTCATAATCTAGACTTTCGCTTCCTCGAGCGACCTGAAGGTTCTTCATCTATTTCGTCAATGCCCGCAACTATTCGGATACCGACTCTTTCTCCTTATACTTAGCTTCTCTTTCCATTTCGGCATATTGGTCATCTTCATCAAGCAGCCTGCCTGTGATGGGCGCTGTGAAAGTGGGTTCTAAAATGGCATATACGGGAGGAACATATCTCTCGTGTGTAGCGGTATATCTTGCGGGTATATGCTGGTTTTGGTTAGCAGTGAAGGTAATACCATAATAAGGAGGGATATGATCAATGTTGGTAGCAACTGGTGGTTTTTGCGATGTCTGAGCATAATTTGGTACATAAGGGGTGTGTATAGGAGGGTTCCATAGGCTTGTAGGGGTTACTAGGTATAATCTGGGTGGTAGGGACTGAAGTCGGGGTATTGTTTGCTTGGCAAGTAGTTGATGGAAAGTGGTCAAGGATCGAATCTAGAGAAGGAAAATGGGGTGGTTGTGGGAGCATTATCACAGCCAGATATGCCAATTCCCGCATGTGTTGTACTTCCTCCCTCAATGATTTCATCTCTTGGGCTATCCCATCCACATGTTCGTCATTCCGAGTATCATCTTTCTCTCCTGATCGCCCCAGGCTATCAGCTATTATCAGCGCGTGTTCGCTCAGCTTATCTATCGCGAACATCTTCCCTTTTGATCTCAAGTTGTACGACGATTTTGCCAGTTTTGGATCAACACAAACCAACTTCTTCTTTTTGGGAATAATAATAAAGTAATACAAGAAAATAAAAAAAAGTAAAAGAACAGAAGTTAGTTTTAGTTTTTTGCACAAATATAAGCACATAGAGCAGTTAGTTCACGTATTCAAGCAAGCGTGTTTCCTAAAGTCTGAGGGACCTCTCTTTGCGAAGGCAGGCCTAAGTCGTGAATTTTGACAAACGATTAGATTGACGCATTCAAATGTGAAGCAAGTTTGGTTTTCATTAATAATATTTGGACTGTAACAGGCGGGAGTAAAGGTTATAACATTATTTTTAACATTCATAAGGTTACATGGGCTCAACAAACTTGCCCTTAGGGAAATAGAAAGGGTTCGAGATAAAAGATACAAGGTGGAAAAAGGGGTAAAATCAACTAGCTTCTTTTTTTTTTTCTTTCGGTTATTCTTCCGTATCTTCTTCAAATTCTTCTTCATCATCATTGAACTCGGGCTCTTCCTCTAGGTCTTCCTCTGATTCTGTCTTAGACTCAATTTGTATAAACTCAACTACTCGGTCGTCATCTTCGAGAGGTGGCAGCATGTGATCAATTGACTCTGGGACCACTTGGCAGTGCAGGGTGGTAGTCACGAGGTAGTGCAACAAATTCTCATGATAGATTTGCAAGGCCGCCACTGCATCTTCCAACAAGGCTATTCCTTATTTACTTGGTCGGTCTAGCTCATCTTCTTCATTGATCCGAACATATTATTTTGGACTGCACCACGAATTCTGACCCATTGATATCGTTATTAGATCATTCCACTCCTCTTGAAGCCTCCTTATCCTTGGTTGTAACGACCCGACCTATCATTTTGAGAGTATTAGCCCATAACCCCTATTTATTACTCCCTCTATTTCATTTTGTGATTATATAACTTGCCGAGAGGATTTATTTTTTGTTTCGGAGTGAAATATGACACATAGTCCCTAAAATGGAAGTTTAGGTCTTAGGAATCGGCCGTAGTTTGAATTATATGAACATAGCTTAGGAATGGAGTTTTGATGGCTCCTATAACTCCGTAGGGTGATTTTGGTCTTAGGAGCGTGTTCGGATATTGAATTGGAGGCCTGTATGTCATTTTCGCGTCAATTGGCGAAAGTTGGAAGATTTGATGACTTGGAAAATTTGATTGGGACTGGACTTTTTGATATCGGGGTCCAATTCCAATTCCATAAGTAGGCGTAGGTCCGTAATAACAGTTATGACTTGTGTGCAAAATTTGAGGTCAAACGGACTTGATTTAATAGGTTTTGGCGTCAGATGTAGATGTTTGAAGTTTTAAAGTTCATTAGGCTTGAATCGATGTGCAATTCATATTTTTAGCATTGTTCGATATGGTCTAAAGGCTCGACTAAGTCCGTACGATGTATTAGGACTTGTTGGTAAGTTTGGTTGAGGTTCCGGGGGCCTCGAGTGGATTCCGGATGGTTAACAGATCAAATTTGGACTTGTGAGAATGGCTGAAGGCACCAGTTCTGCTGTAATCGCACCTATGCAAGATTGTCCACAGGTGCGAGCCCGCAGAACCGAGCAATTGAGCATAGATGCGAGGTTGCGGGAATCGGCTAGTAGGGATTGCTAGGAGGTTGGAGGGTATGCTGACTCGGGATAGAGAGGAGAGAGAGGCCAAGAGGTCTCGAGAGTCTGGAAGTTACAGTGCTACTCGTGCCCCGGCTACAGCTCGTCAGAGTAAAGGTTATATGGGTCTCCCTATTCATTCAACACTTCTAGCCGCCAGCAATGATCTGGCCACTACTAGGCCCCAGGATCCTTATTATGCGTGTCTAGTGTGCTTCCTGTACGGGGTGCTTTTAATGGGCAATCCAGTCGATCAGGCTCGAGTCAGTCACAGTAGCCACGCTGTCCTAGAGCTTGTTTTGAGTGTGGCGGTACTCGTCATGTGGTAAGGGATTGACCCAAATTCTGGAGGGGTGCACCTCCACAGATTTCTTAGGCACTGCATGCTCCACCGGGTCTTGAAGCTATGGTTACAGCACCAGCTACCACCCCACCTGCACAGCCAGCTAGAGGTGGAGGTCGGACAGGTAGAGGTCGCCCTGGAGGGGAAGTCCATGCTAGATATGATGCTCTTCCTGCTAGGATGGAGGCAGTTATATCAAATTTTGTTATCATAGGTATTGTTCCAGTCTGTCATAGAGATGCATCGGTCTTACTTGATCCAGGCTCCACTTATTCCTATGTGTCATCTTATTTTTCTTCCTACTTGGGTGTATCCCGTGATTCTATGAGTTCACCTGTTTATGTATCTACACTAATGGGTGATTCTATTATTGTTGACCGGGTGTATCGGTCGTGTCTGATTGTTCTTAATAGGTTTTGAGAACAGAGCTGATTTATTATTGCTCAGTATGGTGGATTTCGATTTTATTTTAGGCATGGACTGGTTGTCGCCCTATTATGCTATCCTTGATAGTCATTTCAAGACGGTGATGTTGGCTATGCCAGGTCTACCACGGCTAAGTGGAGGGGTACCTTAGATTACGTTCCTAACAGGGTTGTCTCATTTCTTAAAGCTCAGAAAATGGTTGATAAGTGGTGTGATGCATATTAGGCCTATGTGAGGGATGTTAGTGTTGATACTCCGACCGTCGAGTCTGTTCCGATAGTGAGGGGCTATTCAGATGTATTCCCGGCTGATCTTTCGGGCATGCCGTTCGATAGGGATATTGGCTTTGTCATTGATTTGTTATCGGGCACACAGCCCATTTCTATTCCACCTTATGAGATGGGCTCAGCAGAGTAGAAAGAATTAAAGGAATAGTTGCAAGAGTTTCTTGATATGGGCTTCATTCGGCCTAGTGTATAGCCTTGGGGTGCTCCTATTTTGTTTGTGAAGAAGAAGGATGGTTCCATTCGAATGTGTATCGACTATCGCCAATTGAACATGGTTACAGTGAAGAACAAGTATCCATTGCCACGTAATGATGACCTATTTGATCAGCTTCAGGGTGCCATAGTATTCTCTAAGATCGACTTGCGTTTACGCTATCATCAGTAGAAGATTCGAGAGCAAGATATCCCGAAGACTTCTTTCAGGACTCGATATGGTCATTACGAGTTCCTTGGGATGTCTTTTGGGCTGACCAATGCCCCAGCAACATTCATGCACTTGATGAACATTATATTTCATCCGTATATTGACTCCTTCATTATTGTGTTTATTGATGATATTCTGGTGTACTCCCGGAGTCGGGAGGATCATGAGGAGCACCTATGGACTGTACTTCAGACCTTGAGAGAAAAGAAATTATATGCAATATTTTTGAAGTGTGAATTTTGGCTAGATTCAGTGGCAGTTTTGGGTCATGTGGTATTAAGTGAGGGGATCAAGGTAGACCCGAAGAAGATTGAAGCAGTGTAGAGTTAGCCTAGACCGTCCTCAGCTACAGAGATCCGGAGTTTTCTTGGTTTGGCGAGGTATTGCCGTCGATTTGTAAAGGGTTTCTCTTCTATTGCAGCACCTATGACCAGATTGATCCAGAAGGGTGCTCCGTTCAGGTGGACCGAGGATTATGAGGAGAGCTTTCAAAAGCTCAATACTGCCTTGACTATAGCCCATTATTGGTGCTTCCTACTGGTTCGTGTCCTATACGGTATGTTGTGATGCGTCACGCATTGGTCTCGGCGCGATGTTGATGCAGGACGGTAGGGTTATTGCCTATGTGTCTAGACAGTTGAAGGTGCACGAGAAAAACTATCCTGTCCACGACCTTCAGTTAGTAGCTATTGTTCATACCTTGAAGATCTGGCGGTACTATTTGTATGGTGTTCTATGTGAGGTTTTCACGGATCACTGGAGTCTACAACATCTATTTAAACAGAAGAACCTTAACTTGCGGCAGCAGATATGGTTGGAGTTTCTTAAGAATTATGACATCACCATTCTCTATCATCCCGAGTAGGTCAATGTGGTGGCCGATGCCTTGAGTCGCTAGGCGGAGAGTTTAGGCAGTTTAGCATATCTACCAGTACAGAGAGGCCTTTATCTTTGGATGTTTAGGCCTTGGCCAACCCGTTTCTCAGTCTTCTCTTTATGATGGTACCAGAGAGTGTCAATATGATGACCCCCATCTGCTTGTCCTTAAGGACACGGTTCTGCACGGCAATGCCAAGGAGGTAACCATTGGAGATGACGGTGTATTACGGATGTAGGGCAAGCTATGTGTGCCTAATATAGATGGGCTATGTGAGATGATAATCCGGGAGCTCACAGTTCGCGGTACTCCATTCATCCAGTTGCCGCGAAGATGTATCAGAATTTGAGGTAGCACTATTGGTGGAGGTGGATGAAGAAGGACGTAGTGGAATATGTGGCTCGGTGCTTAAATTATCAGCAGGGGAAGTATGAGCATCGGCTACCGGGTGGATTGCTTCAGAAGTTCGAGATTCCAGAGTGGAAATGGGAGCAGATCACTATGGATTTTGTTCTTGGGCTCCCATGGACTCAGAGGAAGTTCGATGCAGTTTGGGTGATTGTGGATAAATTGACCAAGTCAGCTTATTTCATTCCTGTGGTTACTACTACTCTTTGGATCAGCTGGCTCAGGTTTACATCCGCAAGATTCTCAGGCTTCATGGCTTACCGGTATCTATCATCTCTGACGGAGGTACGCAGTTTACATCACGGTTCTGGAGAGGCGTACAACGTGTGTTGGGGACTCGTGTAGAGTTGAGTACAACATTTCACCCTCAGACGGATGCCGACTGCACTATTCAGATATCGGAGGATATGCTTTGTGCGTGCGTGATTGATTTTAGGGGTACTTGGGATCAGTTATTGCCACTTGCGGAGTTTGCCTAGAACAACAGTTATTAGTCGATCATTCAGATAGTGCCATACGAGGCTCTATATGGTAGACGGTGCCGGTCTCTAGTGGGTTGGTTCGAGCCAGGCGAGGCTAGGTATTGGGTACATACTTGGTTCAGGATGCCTTGGAGGAAGTTAAATTGATTTAGGATCGACTTCGTACATCCCAGTCCAGGCAAAAGAGTTATGCGGATCGGAAGATTCGCGACGTTGCATTCATGGTTGGGGAGCGATTTTTGCTCCGAGTTTCGCCCATAAAGCGTGTTATCAGGTTCGGAAAGAAGGGCAAGTTGAGCCCTAGGTATATCGGGCCTTCTGAGATTGTTGAGAGGGTTGGAGAGCTGGCTTACAGGCTTGCACTACCACCTAGTCTCTTTGCAGTTCATCCAGTATTCCATGTTTCCATGCTCCGAAAGTATCACATTGATCCATCTCATATGTTAGACTTCAGCTCAGTCCAGTTGGTCAAGGATCTATCCTATGTTGAGGAGCTGGTTGCCATTTTCGACATGCTGGTTCGAAAGTTGAGGTCAAAGAACATCGCGTCAGTGAAGGTTCAATGGATGGGTCATCCGGTCGAGGAGGAAATTTGGGAGACCGAGCATGGTATGCGCAACTGTTACCCTCATCTTTTCACCACTTCAGATATGTCTCTATATTCGTTCGGGGACGAGCGTTTGTATTAAGAGGGGGAGGATGTAACGACTCGGCCGGTCATTTTGAGAGTATTAGCCCAGAACCCCTATTTATTGCTCCCTATATTTCATTTTGTGGTTACGTAACCCGCCAGGAGGATTTGTTTTTGGTTTCGGAGTGAAATGAGACACATAGTCCCTAAATGGAAGTTTAGGTCTTAGGAATTGGCCGTAGTTTGAATTATATGAACACAGCTCAGGAATGGAGTTTTGATGGCTCGTATAGCTCCGTAGGGTTATTTTGATCTTAGGAGCGTGTTCGGATAATGAATTGGAGGCCCGTATTGTTATTTTACCGTCAATTGGCGAAAGTTGGAAGATTTGATCGGGACTGGACTTTTTGATATCGGGGTCGAATTCCGATTCTAGAAGTTGGCGTAGGTCCTAATATCAATTACGACTTGTGTGAAAATTTTGAGGTCAAGCGGACTTGATTTGATATGTTTTGGCGTCGGATGTAGAGGTTTGAAGTTTTAAAGTTCATTAGGCTTGAATCGATGTGCAATTCATATTTTTAGCTTTGTTTTATGTGATCTAAAGGCTCGACTAAGTCCCGTATAAAGTATTAGGACTTTTTGTTAAGTTTGGTTGAGGTTTCGGGGCCTCGAGTGGATTCCGGATGGTTAACAGATCAAATTTGGACTTGTGAGAATGGCTGAAGGCACCAATTCTAGTGTAATCGCACCTATGCAAGATTGTCCGCAGGTGTGAGCCCGCGGAAGCGAGCAATTGAGCATAGATGCGGGGCTTGGATTGGCTAGTGGTCACAGATGCGGTGTGAAGGTCCCAGAAGCAGATTCGCTCCTGCGGAAGAGCGAACACAAAGCAGACGAGCGCTTGGGAGGCCTGTCCGCAGAAGCGGACGAGTATACGCAGATGAGCACCCGCCGAAGCAGTCCTGAACCGCAGAAGCGAAAATGGGCGAGCGAGCTGGAAGCGCAGAAGCAGCTGGGAGCCCACAGAAGTGAGTCCGCAGGAGAGGATGAGGAGATCGTAGGTGAGAAGGTAACCGCAAAAGTGGATAAGTTGCCACTTATGCTACGCCGCAGAAGCGAAAGTGCTGGACAGAACACTTAAATTAAGGCTTCGCGATTTTGCCTCATTTCAACAATTTGAGCTCGGGTTTTGGCGATTCTCTAGAGCATTTTCGAGGGGTTTCTTGAGGTAAGTCTCTTGTACTTATTTTTGATCAATAACCTTGGTTCTTCATTGATTTTACCACCTAGTTAGTGTGTATTTAAGGTGAAATTTGGGAGTTTGAGGCTAGGGATTTGGAGAGTTTAAATTGGGGATTTGAGTGGCGATTTGGAGTCGGATTTTGGTAAAAATGGTATGGTTGGACTCGTGGTCGAATGAGTGTTCGTAATTTTTGACATTTACTCGATTCCGAGATGTGGCCCCAGGTTGACTTTTTGGGGCGATTTTTTGATTCTTTGCTAAAGTCGTAGATATATGATTTAAATTAGTTTCTTATAGTTGTATTCATGTTATGTAATTACTTTTGGTTAGATTTGGTGATTCGGAGTCGAAAAATTGAGGGAAAGGCATCCTTATCGATTGGTTGCGCGAGGTTTGTGGGGGAAATTCCTTAGGATTTGGTACCGTTTTAACAATTTGTGATATGTGAGCGCCGTGTACGCGAGGTGACGAGTGCATACACGGGCTAATTGTTGAAATTTCGATTCTTGCTGAGTTGTCTTCTTTTAGATTCCTTAACTGAGTTGCTTTAGCATATGTAGTGATCATGATTAGCCTATTATCGCATGTCTACATGCCTTAACTCTTACTTGAAATTTGTGCAACATGCCTAGTTGAATTACTTGCTTCCCTTGATTTGAATAAAATCTTTAACTGTAAGATTTCTTGCCGTAAATTCGTTGTTCCTTCAGTTTGGTTATCTGCTGCATATTTACTTTGGGACTACGAGGCTTTTACTTGGGAGATCCCCCTGTATTGCATATTTACTTTTGGACTATGAGGCGGTTCCTCGGGAGATCCCCCTGTCTTGCATATTTACTTTGGGACTACGAGGCAGTTTCTCGGGAGATCCCCCTTGTCTTGCATATTTACTTTTAGACTACGAAACGGTTCCTCGGGAGATCCCCCTATCTTGCATATTTACTTTGGGACTACGAGGCGGTACCTGGGGAGATTCCCCCTGTTGTGCATATTTACATTTGGGACTACGAGACGGCACCTCGGGAGCAGCTCTGTTATTTACCTCTATTTGTTGTGCTGTTATTTTCTGAAGTTTCTCCTTGTTTAAATTCTTAGTCATTTCAAATATTATTATATCTTCTACCTTACTTTTCTTTTAAACCAGTAGGTCCCTGACCTGACCTCATCACTACTCGAGGTTAGGCTTGGAACTTACTAGGTACCGTTGTGGTGTACTCATACTACACTTCTGCACATCTTTTTGTGCAGATCCAGGTTCTTCCCACCAGACCATATACCAGTGAGTTGGACCGCACACGGAGACTTCAAGGTATATCTGCCAGCGTCCGCAGACCTTGGAGTCCCCCTCTACCCTTATTATGTTGTTTCCCCTTATTCTCTTTAGATTTGATGTATAGAGACTTAGTATTTTCTCTTAGAAGCTTGTGTCTTATTTCTATTGGGTTTTGGGAGTTGTAATTATTAAATCGCAGTTTGTATTTATATATCCTGTGTGAGTTTGGAGTTAGTTTATTATTCAGTTATTCCGCAAATTGTTAGGCTTACCTAGTCTTCCAGACTAGGCCCCATCACGACATCCTATGGAGGGAAATTGGGGTCGTGACATTGGTATCGGGATCTGCCCATTGTATTCATCTTCAAACAGTGTCGTCCTCGGCCAAAGAGGTACATCCTGAATCAACCCGAACTGCCTGAGAACTCGTAGGGGTACATATGGCTGAACACCCTTGAGTCCTATCAGCTCGATGAAATATTTCTAGGGAGTCCTTAGAATTTCCTTGCTGCTCAACCATGACAACTTCCATTTATCCACTCTCCGCTTGGGTTGGTCAGCATCTCCCTTCATTCTTCCTGTCCATATGGGGAGACCCAATGCCTCATTCTCTTATTGTGACTTCGAATCATGTTGCTAACACCCACAAAGTAGTCAACTGTTGCCTCTCGCTGAAAGAAGTGCTTCGTGGCCCATATTTGAAGCAATAGGTTGCATCCTTTGAAGAAATCATTTCCCCGGGAACATGCAGACAATGCTCTGAGAATTTCTTCTAACACCATAGGTACCAAGGTGGCTTGGAGGTTGCCCCAGAATGTTGCCAAGACCACAGGCAGCAAGTTGATATTGATTCGTCCACTTCTTTATGCGAAAACCAACAATCCTAGCAGCGCCAGAGAGAAGGTTATGGGGCGAAAACTTTGCAGGTATCTTGATCACACTAAAATTCTCCTAAGTACTATTCATAGCTCTCATGATGTCCGAACCCGTCGAACAATTGGTCAAGGCTTACCCATCCATCTTCGATGCTCCTTAAGCTTCGACTACCCGCGAAACCTGAAGCATCAAGAAACCTGTAGCCGGGCATGGTGACCGGTAGTATTGGCTTCCTCCCTGTAAATGGCAGCTCTATAAAGTTGATAACTTCTTCCAATGTTAGCCCCAACTCACAATCAGCAAACTTGAAGACCACTTTGGTCAGATCCTATAACTCTATCAGAAAACAGGTGAGTAACCTATCAGTCCGAATGTTAAGTAAGGCAGTCAATGCCCCAGGTGCGTCTTGATTTTGTCTCCATGCTCTCGGCGGATGTTCTTCAACCATTACTTTAGCTTGGGCGGTGTTCCCATTACCATATTGATTTCGGGGATGTTCTGGTAGATTTACATTTCTGAAGAGGGCAGAGAAAAAAAAGGGTTTGATAAGTGTTTTCTTCAAATATTTAGTGTCTCGTCATGATTATTTCGTCTTTCCACAAAGGTCATGTCATCAGTGCATGACCCGTTGACATTAGGGCGGCTTTCCTAATTGTGTGTCGATGCCAAGGACCGACTCACTTAATGTTTATGCAATATGACCTACTTTTGATGGAGTAGAGTGTTTCCTAATTTTGAGTTGGACTAAATAATGCGAGAAGTTATGTTAGTTGACCTGACAAAGCCATTCTCTGAAACTAAAGAATTTTGAAAGAAGGTTCGGATGGGTGTAAAAGACAACTCTCGTTTGTCATTGTGTGTGATAGTATACGGCCAAGACTCGATAGGAAAGAGTGTGATGACAGTATATATACAACGGTAATAGTTAGTGGATGTTAGTAATAATATTGAAGCAAGCAGATAAGTACATAATGAGCAAGTAAGGCAGATAAGCATATAGTTGCAGATTAAACATAATTAAAGCAGTATATAACAATCCTAAATTCCAAGTCTAGTCTAAGTCTTCTCAGAACCTAAGTGTGAATCCCAGCAGAGTCGCCATGTTGTTGCACCCTATTTTGCACAAGTCCAATATTCAACTAGTGGTTTCCTTGTTGATGATAAAGGAGAGTCACCACTTAATATTTAAAGGTATACTAGGGTACCTATTTAATTAATTAGATCACTATCCTATTAGTATACTAACCAATGAGATTTTGGGTAAGAGTTCTTGTTCTTCTAAGGGGAAGGTGTTAGGCACCCCTTAAATTCTACCTGAGGTAGCTCCATAGGGCATAGACTAGGTTAAGGAATTAGATGTCTACATTCTACTTAGTTAGAAATTAAATTTTTTTATAGCTTGCTCTATGTCTCTTTTATAGCTTACCTCTTTGAAAGAAATTAGTATATGTATTTTACAAGGGGATAGGTTTCACTTGTGAAAGCCTTTGTGAAAAATCTACATAGTTGAAAGAATTTCGGAAGTATACTTATAGCACTTATGTTTGCAAGCTTTGTAAAATATACCTAAGTTTAAAATACTTCATCCTTTAAAATGGTATGGCTACTTGTATAGTTATGGTAAAGTAAAGGTTGTTTTAAAAAAGTAGGCTTTAGTTATACCTTGAAGATTTATTCTCAAATTTATATTCAAATTCAAACCATTTAAAAGTCCTTAATTGCAGTCGTGTTTGATTCCAGAAATAGCCAACTTTGGAAATCATTTCTAGTTTGTTGCTGTTTCTACTTGTTTTTAAAAGAAAGCTGTTGTCTTTGCAAATCTGTTTTAGTTTCAAAACTTCATGAAAATCGTTAGTAAAAACTGAGAACTGAATAACATAAATGATTATTAAACTATAATTATTTGCTACTAAGTCTTAATGCCTCTTTTATCTTTATCTACGTCTTTAGGGCTTGCCTAGGTTATTAATATAACTCAAAGAAATAAAGCAAGGTATTCAGTCAAATATCATCGATATTATATATATATGAAAACAACAATAAATTTAATAACCAACAATGCAAAAATTAATATGAAGTCACATACAGTAAGGTAATTTACAATAAAACCTTTATTTCCATTGAACACTAAACCTAAAGGGATTAGCAAATGTCAATTGATTATATGCTTAGGGTAAAATTCCATTAATGGCTAATGTACTCTTTGGATCCTTGGCACTTCAAAGCTCATAAGGGTCTCAAGGACCCCGAGCAGTGCTTGTGTCAGGAAGAGTAGCTCAACTAAGAACTAAATTCTACTCTCAAATACCCCTAACTACTCACACTTACTCTTCTCTGCAGGTTTAGGTGCTAAAGATGTACTCAATGTAAACCCCAATACCACAGAGGTGACTATTCACAAGGAAAGATGTATTTCTTACAAATAGCTATTCCGAACACCAAAGTATCATCAGACATCTCATGATTTGCACACAAGCATGTAGTACTATCATGTATTTTTATCAAGCTTATGCTAGCAAACTGTGAGAAAACAATGAGAATAAATATAAAGACTCAAAATAGGTAAATTATGTAGTTCAAAGGAACATGGGAGATATCAAGGATATCAACCATAATAGCCCTACTAGCACATTCATACCTATGGAGGTCTTTAGCTATGATCATGTACTTAATCATGTCTGCACTTAATGGGAATCTACTCTCAAACTATCACTCCACTTATCACTAAGTGTGAGAGTTAACAATCCACTTCAAAGCTCTTAAGGAGCAGGGGCAAGCAAATATATTAGCAGGTGACCTCTTAAGAGATTTTCATTACATCTGGGTTGGTCAAGAGTTAAAAGTACAGTCCTACATTCTAACAGGGTAGATGAACATCACAAGGGGGTCTCCTAAGTCCATGACTGACTACAGTCAACTCAATAGGTCTCAATGATCTAGGAACACAGTCACAAATAGGACATACAAGCAGCATACCTCTTCTAAGACAGGGATGAGTACAGAGCTCTCAATGGATGGCATTTAAACATGTGCATGTTATATTCTAACCAAACTTACAGCATTACAACATGACTGAGTACTAAATATGGAATTAGACTAACATTCTCATCATAGTGGTCCTGAATACTGAAAATTTGTACTAGGCAAGCATATTTCAGTTATGAGCTAAATAGATAAAGTTGTCATAATGAAGTTTTGCAACACATGGTTCTATAAAGATGTTATTCAACTATAGCATTTGCAAATTTTGATCAAGCTTCTAGGCATGACTTGAACTAAAAAGGTAGCAGCGGATAAACTAAAGTACAGAGATTCATTGGAGCCTAATCCAATTACTTTGAGGCATTATTTCATTCAGTGAAGTTCGCAGATGTGATAGAACAGTTATGGGAGCTGACAGAAGATTCTTACAATGATTTTCTAAAGTTACAAAATCTCAGAAGACATAATAAAGAAGTAGACAATTCAAACATTATAAAATACCATGCTTAGATCAAGTGACAACCCTATTCTTAACATCATATGTTCATATCTAATTAGGCCAGATATCAAATGAATCATACAAAGAATACTAAGACATAGCACACACGAGAGCTACAACAGAACACTAGAAAATTTAGACAACTATTAAGGTTGTTTGAAAGTTCTTTTGCTATTGTATATGAGCTTAACAATATATATAAGTTATCAAAAATGTTCATCAGGATTACTAGAATAACTAATCAATACATGGTTCTAATTTCAGTACATTAAAGAACTTACGATTCAAGAGTTCATTGATAAGTTATAGATTAATAACAAACACATAGAGATAATTAACCATAACACATTAAAGATAGAGTCATTTAACAAAAGACAACAGACCAAATGCTTGCAATTAAACAGTCAAAAGAGGAGGAAGGTTGAGGTTCGGTGACCTCCTTTCGGGCAGCAAACAAAACAGGAGTTTTATGCAGGCGTTGAGAATCCAAGACTCAAACTCCAACCAGTGTAATGCTCAGAACCGGCAAGAATCAGAAAACTAGTTAGAAATAAAACCTACCTTGATTTTCTCAAGATTAGGATTTGATTGTTTGTTCAGTGATATGTATGTGTGTTCTCCTGTTAGGTGAGAGCATTAAAGCCTCTATTTATAGTAGCATAAAAATGGCTCTAGGCTTTGACAAGATTCAAATTATGTAGTGGAGGATGACGATAGTTGAATAATATGAGCAAAACTGAGTGATATCAGAGAGGAATAGAGGGGGAAAATCATTGAGAGTTTTACCTGAGTGAAGAATGGCCGTTGAAGGCGAGAATCTATCAGAAAAAACCCTAGTGTCCAGTGGTCACTCTGTTTGACCTCTAGACACGAATATTGATGATGGTGCTGAAGAATATCAACCATGTATGCCATGGATTTAAAAACATAGAAGAAAGAACATGCGACTCATGCAACACGATTTGGGGCCTTAGGGTTTGATTTGGTTTTTGAAATCTATCGGTGAAAATGGAAAGGAATAGCAGGATTCGCGTGCAATAGCGGACATATAGGCGTTTTAGGCTTTATTTAGATGACCTTACATAAATTTGTACAAGGTCTTGGATATTGATGGGTTAGGGCAGGCTGGGGCAGCAGTGTAGGATATAAATGAATTAGGTTTTTGGTTGGGGTTAGCCTGTCTCTAGGGATAAAATGGGTGAGACAAATCAGGGCCATTGGATATTTAGATCATTGGCCCTAATAATTCGGGCTTTAACATTTAAAAATAAAGAAATATATGGGCCGTTAGATCTCCGCACTTCGACGGCTAAGATTGCAACTGAAGATACATTTAAAATTAAAAAAAATAAGAGATGGAATGTGGACTGTTGATCAACTAGATGGATGGCCCAGATTAAATATGTTTCTTGTGTGAGTGATAAAGACGGGTGACGTTGCGGAGTTTGATGGCTTAGAGAGGGTGGCCTGGATTACCAAAGTGGAGTAGATGGAGTTGTTTAGACTAGGTCAGATCCATTTGGTCTTGGCATTTTGGGCTGAAAATAATTTAAAGAGTAGCAATTTGTATTTGATTGGGTATTTGCAACTATAGCCCTTTTGGTTTTTAAACCTATACAATTAATTTAAATGAACATAAATAATTTCAATAAAATGTAGTAGAAATTATAAATCATCAAATACACTATTAATTACTGTAATTAATTAATTGTGCATAAAAATACTTTATTTTCCAAATTATGACATTAATTTCGAATTATTGAAATAATAGACTAATTAACTTAAAATTAAGGAATAAGTTGTTAAATTAATTATAAAACCTAAGTAAAGTTATTTTAATAGTCATAAAATAGTAAGTATGATATATCTTATAATTATGCAATACCAAATTATTAATTTTAACGCTATTAGTTACTAATTTTTGTAAAAATAAGTATTATTGATTAAAAAATATGTTCAGCATATCTATTGCAAATCATTAAGTATAAATAATTTAATTTTAAAAGGGAGGGTCAAAAATTGATCGTCAACCTGTAGTGAGTATCCTGGACCTGAGATCTCGTCACTACTTCACCGAGGTTAGTCAAGATACTTACTGAGTACATGTGGTCGGTTTTACTCATACTATAGTGCTACACCTTGCATGTAGATATGGAGCTGAGTTGTTGTGGATGATGGTAGCTGGCATTGAAGATGTACCTCCATTCCGGTTATAGCTACTTGTTCTAGGTAATTTAGGATTTGTACTTCTGGTCATGTATATTCAAAACAAATGTAGTACTTATTTTCGAACTACCTTTGTAAATCGAAATCATAGTGGCTCATGACTTATACTACCAATCCTTGGGATGTTGTATAGAATTTAGTTATTTTTATTCCTTGTTATTATGATCTTTCACTTGAGTTACATTATTCTATTTTTGTCTTACCTAGCATGTTGGTATTAGGTGTCATCACGACTAGGTGAATTTTGGATTGTGACAAGTTGGTATTAGAGCTCTAGGAGCACATATTCTACGAGTCATGAGAAGATGTCGGGTAGAGTCTTGCAGATCTGTATGATGACATCCATACTTATCTTTGAAAGGATATATGGCATCTTGAAGACTTCACCTTTTTTCTTTCGCTCTTGTGCGATCTTGAATCAGTTTGAAGCTCACATCCTCGATTCCTTTCAATTCACTTGTATGTGATGTTGAGCACTCGGTATCAGCTATACATTGACTACTTGTGATGTCACAGATGAGTTGTGAGATGTATTTTTGTGTTGTGAAGGTATTTGTAGGACTTGAGGACCGTATTAGACCCTAGCTTGGGCTCAGTAGTTTCAGTTATATGAGTATATGCATTTGGACTTAAATTTCCATAAGTGTCCCTAGGAGTGGGATTGATGGCTCAGTGAGTTGCAAGATAGCTTTATGATGAGTATCTTGTGACTGAGAACTATGCTTAGATGGTTTGGACACGAGGAAAAGAGTTGGCTTGGGATGCAAAAGGCTATCGATGCTTGATTTTTATCTTGATGTGTTGTACAGTATTAAGTTATGAGTATGTTGATGGATCTTTCAGTTGTTAATTTGTGAAATGAAGTTGATTCTTATGTCTTTTTGGTGAGTATAGACTCAGGAAAATTAAGTAATTGCACAGTAGTTCGAACCATGATTGGGTCATAAAAAGATGCCAGTTTAAGGCTAAGCAGGTTGGTTATCTCCTGCGGGATGGTCTGAGGTTGTGCGATCCTTGTGATGTTTCTATGAAGAGTTCACTTTCTATCCAGTAGGATGCGTGTGCTACAAATATAGTCCAAATTGATTGAGGAAGTTCGCACGACGATCACGAGGATGAGTGTGCACGAGGCGGATGATTTGGAAGGTGTGATAACTAGTGCTACATGATCTTTTGAAGGATTCAGGTGGATAATAGTATGAGATCATAGCAGTTATGAAGGAAGAGTATCATGGGTTATCAGATGTTATGTTCTGTGGCTTCGAGCCTAGTGGGGGGGGGAGGGTCTACTATCAACGATCAGATTGTATGGTCATGTGTTATATTAGTTTTGGACTGAGGCATGCATATTAATCAGTTATGACTTCAAGGTTGATTCGAGCAAAGGATTTGTTGGATGCATTAATGTAATATATTTTATCGATATCTAAAGGTTGTGAAATGACATAGGTTTGATATTTGTATGAATATGGTGTGCAAGGAGAAAGATTTACTTAGTTACCCAAGGATGATGTTGTTTTTTAGATTATTTATGTGTTTAGAGCACAAGTCATTCTGCGCACATTGGTCGTGCATCATAGATTAGAGCAGAGTGGATAACTCTCATGAAGGGTCTAACATGTTCGTGATTTATAGGTGGTAATTAAGGATTTTCAGATTTGTGTATGGCTAAGATATGAGATTTGCATCAGATGATGCCGAGACATGCAGTATTTTTGTATCATTATTGATTCTACCTTTCAATATTAGAGAGATGGAAGGAACAACTTCATATTCATAGAAGGTTTGTTCAGAGAAGGCATTTCAGTTTACGGTACTATTAGGGGCTTGACAGGGAATAAAGTTGCTTGTGGGTCTTAGGACGACATTGTTTCATATTAGGGTTTCTAGGGGTGAGCTATGATTGAGGATCGTAGTGTACTGGCAAAGAAAAGAGTTATCTTAGAGAGAAGTCAAGAGGAACTCGAAGAAATGGGTCAGCTGGGTAGTGGTTTGGATCAGCATAGTAATAGAAATAATCAGTTCCTTTGGTGTAGTAAAGCTATATAGGTGTTTTTTGGTAATACTTTTGGGTTTGACACTGTACCTAACTCTTTGATAGAAGGATTTAGTTTGATGGTTTGGTTTATGTGAAAATGGGTTCCGAAGAGTTCATAATGGATTAGACCACAGCTCAAGCCTGATGTCTTCTACAGGTGTGGAAGGTTTGTTGTTTGTTATGATGTTCTCCTAGATTGAGTTAAGTAGAAGGTTTTTGGTTGATGGCGGCTATCCCACTTGTGATTCAGAGTTGATAATGGCATTTTTCATGTTTTCGTGTGATAGCATGATAAATATGGTGCGCCATGTGGGATTGAGATTTGCATGTGCAAGGTTGCGATTCAGTTTTGAAGGGACGATCATGAGTTCTAAACAGCATGGACGATTTCATATGCTTAAGAGAATTCTAGCACTATCTGGTATCGGTTGAAAGGGGTGTGTGGGGTGGAAGGCATATTGCGCATAGACTTGCAGATGCTTGACTAGTATTATGGTTATCGCTAGGTTGTTGACTGCTGATGTTCAGGTTTTGCTATGTGGCGTAGAAGATTGATAGGAGTATTTTCCTTGAGGTGATTGTGTATGAGTGATGTGGTAGTCATTTGAGTGGAGGAGTTGAGATCAGATATGTAGGTCCCTAGATTCTTGAGGTTTAGAGACTGGATGTTCTTAGAGGCAGACTATTCCTCGATTGTGGACTGTGAAGATGTGTTAAGAGTTAGACAGCCGATGGTATGTGTTATGTATAGGTTACTATGGACTTTTGAGAGGATATATACCTATTATGGGATGATAAAAATTGAGTTGGGGGCCCATTGGCAGGCCTGTTGAGAATGTGTATTCTATGATGTGGTTCTTTTCAGGCCATGTGGCGAGATTAGAGCAAGATGGCTCTTGGGGTGTTGTATTGCTTATTGCACCTTCGTCGTATTTTTTCCATATGTGGTATATTGTGCTATCCGGTCCTCCATTGTTATGGTCATCTACTTCGCGTGCTTGATGTTGATACACATGTGCTTGTTGATTATGAGCATCATAGCTCAATGAGTTCCACGTGGAATGCTACATAGGATCGGGTTACGCGCTGCAACAAAGTTATGTTAGGATATGATTCTTAGTGCTTAATTTGTGTGTTTTGCTTCTTCCTTATGGGATGGAATTATAGTATTGTGCCTTGGTGGTTGTATCTGCTGAACTTGTTGGACAGTACTCTTATTTGGTTATCTTTCCATCATGGGTTACGTTCGATTTGTTGCTAGTTTGGTGCACGGGTAGCATCGTATGTGGATCTTGATGGCATTTGGTGTGGCCTGTTGGTTGAGCAACTTGTACTGAGTGAGATGAGGTTATTGGATCTTGAATTAGTGCTATCAGATTTGGTTAAGGTGTGTTTGGAAGGATAATGTTAGTAGTCAGCTTAGAATTTAGCAATGGTTCTTGTCAAGCGAGAGAGCTCCCTAACTTGTTGATCTGATGGGTGCTTATGAGGTTATACATGTTTTTTTTTGTCATGAGCAGTATTGTGAAGGTCCGGAACATGGTTTTACTTAAATATGAGGAATGTTGCCAGTACCAGATTTGTTAATGAGCAGTTATTACAGTCTGTAAATATCACTATGAGTACATGAGTTATGTGGTACATCGTGTGATTTTATTTTGGGAATATGGTTATGGATTGATGCTGCTAGTTCAGACTTGTATGGTGTTTATATACGAGAATTATACCTCATATGATATTCTAGATGTTAGAATTTGGTTCTAAGGTGTATGAATAAGGTTGAAGAAAGAATCTTCATTTAGGGTTGTAGTAATGGGCTTATACAGATTGTGGTGATGTTAGATCATCCATGAGTAGGTGTAGGATGAATTTAACCAGTGGTTGAATGACATTAGAATGATTATTCGCATGTTCGAGGACGAACATATGTTTAACTGGGGGAGAATGTACCGACCCTACCGGTTGTTTTGATTTCTAGCGTATCATTCTTTTATTTGAGAGTTCGAGTGGCTTCTTATGGTGTATTATGACTTGCATGCATTGTTGGTTTTGAGTTTCAAGTGTTTCAGAATTGATTTAGTAAAGTAGTTCTCAATTTTGAAGCTTTAAGTTGGAAGAGATGACCAAGGTTTTACTTTTGACTAAATGACCTCGGATTCGTGTTTTGATGGTTCTAATAGGTTTGTATGGTGATAGCGGATTTGGGTGTATGTTCGCATTTCAATTTGGATGTTCCAAGAAGGTTTTTGCTCTATTTATCAAAAGTTGGGAATTTGAAGAATTGAAAAGTTGATAGGTTTTTCTGGGAGTTGACTTTGGTGCTATCGGACTCATATTGTGGTTTCGAAACCTCTTATAGGTTCGTTTTATTGATTGGAACTTGTGTGCAAAGTTTGGTTATGATCCAGAATGTTTAAGTGTGATTCGAATGCGTTCGAGAAAGTTTGAAGGTTTGAAAGTTAAGAAAATGTCTTGATCTTCAACCTTGGTTTTGATATTGGTTCGAGCCTTTAGATAAGATTGGAAAATGTATTTGGACTTGTTGTTATTGTTGGACGGGGTCCCGAGGGCCTCAGGTGTGATTTGGGGTAGTTTCGTAAATTTTTTGTGATGTTTGGAGTTTCTGGTTTATGATGCCTCAAATGTTCCTCGTGATTGCGAAGGTGTAACCGCGATCGCATAGTGTATGTTATGATTTGTGGCTTCGTGAATCTCATTCGCATTACCAGTCATGCATTCGCGAAGAGTTGGCAAAAGGTCTCCATGTTCGCGATGTAGCGCATGCATTCGCATAGAGGTATAGCGTGGCTGGGTGCTTGGAGCTTGCATTCGTGATGTCAGTTCACGATGTGTTCTGATGGGTGAGCTTTGCGATCGCGTGGATTGTTCCGTGATCGTGCTAATGGTTTGAGCAGTGGGCAGATTTCTTCTCCGCGAACCCCACCGATGTCCCCCGTTCGCGATGAGTACTATTGGGCAGTGCATTTAAGTTGCCAATTTTGGGACTTTGCCTATTATTCCATATTTTGAGCCCTAGATTTCGGGAAGAGGAGATTTTGAAGTGAAATGTCACTACTACATTGGAGGTAAGCAATTTTCATTTGGATTTGGCATTATATCTTAATTACTCGTGGATTTGTACACCTAAAACTTGGAATTTTGAGATGGATTTTAGGTTTTTGACTATGTTCTAAGAGAGTGTATTTTGGGGTTTTGAGTACCGATTTAGACTCAATAATCATATATTTGGACTCAGCAGATTATGTTTCATAATATTTTGGTATTTGTTCCGAATTTGGGGCATGCCAACATGGTTAGACTTTGGGAAATTTCTTTAAAGATTGAAGCTTTATGGATTGGGATGGTTTTCAATGGCGTTAGTGGATTATCTCTGCACGATGGGAGTTTTTGACTCAAAAATGTAATCATGCCTGTAAGTTGCATGAGCAAAACGAGCATTCGAGATAAAATAGGGAAATAAGGGGCATGCCTAAGAGATATTCTTGACTGCGAAGCTAAATTGCTATAGCTGATTGGTAGAACATTGGTGACGAGGTTTGCAGCTATATTGATACTCTCCAGTGTGCGGATTGATGGTGCGGAACACTCCCTTTGGCGAAGCGAACAATTTTCTATATACAGTGCTTCGATTGGCGAAGCCGACGACTCGATTTTTATAGGGCGATCCAATTGATTGAGCTGACATTTTTCTGTATGCATGGCTCCAGTTGGTGAAGCCAACAACTCAATTTTTTACAGGGCGCTCTAATTGATTGATCTGACGGTTTGTTATATACATGGCTCCTGTTGGCGGGGCCAGCGACTCGCTATATACAACATGCTCCGCTTGGTTGAGCAGACGGTTTGCCATTTACAGTATGTTTCGCTTGCATCGGCAGCGTAGTTCCGAAATACTTGCAAAGGATTTGAAAGTTAGTTCTAAGTTATATGAGGAAAAATTTAAATAATGGAAGAGAGATGATACTTATGAGAGGGTGTTAGTTTGTGTTAACTGTAATCCTGGCTTTGCCCTAGGCTTGGTGAGATTACGCCATGTAGTTCGGTAGGTGGAACAGATTATGACATTTATAGAAAACATTTTGAAAATCTTTTATCTTATGGAAAATGTTGTCATTCCGGATTCCTCTAAGATGCTTCTGATGATGTGGCTTCTTGCCGCTGCGATTGCGTCCTAATCTAAACTAATGCGTTACAAAGATTTTCCTAAAGGTTATGACCGAACATTTTCAGGTTTCCTACATATCCAAAGTAAAATCAAGTCTGAATGTTTTTCATGGGTAATGATAAAGAAAATATAATGATGACCGAGCCTGACTCAAGCAGCCTACGTATTCAAATGGAATCAGGTGAAAACGTAGTTCGATTACAATAGATGTAAAATGATGAGATTAAAAATGAAATGACCGAGTCTGACTCCGACTTCCTACGTATCCAAATGGAATCAAGCTAGAACATTGTCCGATTACAAAAGATGACTGAATCCGATGAGGATTGCCTATGTATTCCTTCAAAAAAAAAAAAATCAAGTCATGGCATAGTTCCGAGTACATACAAAATGGTCTTTGGATTCCCTATTACAAAAGAAGAGGAGGAGAAAGAGGAAGAGACCGGACCCTATGTAGGTTGCCTACGTATCCCTCCGTGGGAAGTCAGGTCAGGCACAATTTTCTTACAACCAAAACCTAACTTTGCTATCTTCAAATGTAGTATCTCTTGATTGCATCTGAGTTGATAGGCTTCGTTTTGAATTTCTTGTCCATCTCCGCCAAGATCAGAGATCCTCCCAACAACACTCAATGGACCACTTAAGGACCTTTCTAATTTGGTAACATCTTTCCATTAGCTTCTTTTTGATTGGGGAATATTTTTTTCAAAACAATTGCCTCGGTATAAATTGGCGAGGTTTTACCCTTTTGTTGAATTCACTGGCCATCCTATTTTGATACAGCTAACCATGGAATACTGCATCCATTCTCTTCTCGTCTATGAGCAAGAGTTACTCCTGCCTGACCCGTATCCATTCTGCATCGTCTAACTTGGCTTCTTGAACGACCCTTAAAGATTGTATCTCGACCTCTGCGGGTATCACAACCTCAGTGCCATATACCAACATGTATGGCGTTTCGCTAGTGGATGTCCTCATGGTGGTCCAATAACCTAGTAAGACGAAGGATAATTTCTCGTTCCATTGCCTATGGTTGTCCACTATCTTTCGTAGAATCCTCTTGAAGTTTTTGTTAGTTGCTTCAACTGCTCCATTCATTTGCAGTTTGTAGGCTGTAGAGATACGGTGGACAATTCTGAACTTCTCACAAATTTCCCTCATGAGATTACTGTTGTGATTGGCTGAATTGTCAGTGATGATCAAATAGGATATCCTAAACCGATAGACTATGTTGCTACGGGCGGGACCTGACACTACTTTCGTCGCGACGACTTTGTATGTAAAAGCTTCGACCCATTTTGTGAAGTAATCAATTGCGACCAAGATAAAACGGTGTCTATTTGATGCATTACACTCTATAGGTCCGATTACGTCCATGCCCCAAACGGCAAATGACCAAGGCGAACCCATTACATTCAACTCATAAGGTGGAACCCGGATGAAATCCCTATGGATCTAGCACTGGTGACACTTCTACACATAGCAGATACTATCACTTTCCATAGTCATCCAAAAATATCCAACTTTTAAAATCTTCTTGGCTAAGGTGAAGCCGCTCATATGGGGTCCGCTCGTCCCTGCATGTATTTTGTCTAGAAGTCTTGTTGCTTCAGCGGCATCTACACTTCTTAACAGACCCAAGTCTAGGGTCCTCCTATATAGAACATCCCTGTTAGGGAAAAAGTAATTTTCTAGCCTTTTGAGTGCTCGCTTCTGAACCTTAGGGGCGTTCTCTTGATACTCTCTTATTTCAAGGAACCTTTTGATGTCGTGGTACCACTACTTACCGTCTGGCTCTTCATCTACATAAAAATAGTACGCATTCTGATCCCTGATCTCTATCTCGATAGGGTTAATGCAATTCTTATCTGGATGCTGGATCATGGATGACAAGGTTACGCAGTGCAGGTACGGAAGGATCTTGATGTTCTTGGTAGTCCATTCTCCTTGAACTTGATGTATCAACAGATCAGAATCTCCTATGACCAGAAATTCCTTGATGGTCATGTCAACCGTCATCCTAATCCCGAGGATGCATGCTTCGTACTTGGTCATATTATTGGTGCAAGGGAACCTTATCGTTGCTGACGCAGGATAATGTTGTCCCGACTCTGAAATTAGGACTACCCCAATTCTGTCCCCATTGAAATTTGCTGCTCTGTCGAAGAACATTCTCCATCCCGGGTATGACTCGGCAGTGTCTTCTCCGGCAAACAACACTTCTTTATCTGGAAAGTATGTCGTGAGCGGCTCATAATCCGTGTTCACTGGGTTCTCTACAAGATGGTCAGCTAAGGCTTGTCCTTTGATGGCTTTCTGTGTTATGTACATAGTATCACATTGATTGAGAAGAATCTGCCATTTGGCTAGTTTTCCTATAGGCATCAGCTTCTGCAAGATATACTTGAGCGAGTCGAGCAGGGATATTAGATATATGGTGTGTGCTGACATGTAATGCCTCAATTTCTGGGTGATCCAAGTCAAGGCACAACAAGTGCGCTCTATTAGAGTGTATTTTGCTTTATATGGCATAAACTTCTTGCTTAAGTAGTAGATAGCTTGCTCTTTTCTCCCGGTCTTATCGTGTTGTCTCGACACGCATCCAAATGCGTCATCCAATACTGACAGGTATAACAAAAATGGCTTCTCGAGCTCGGGAGGAACCAACACTGGTGGATTATACAAGTACTCCTTGATCTTATTGAAGGCTTTTTGACACTCTTCTATCCATTTTGTAGCGGATTCCCTTTTCAGCAGCTTGAAGATAGGATCACAAATTATCGTAGACTGGGCTATGAATCTGCTGATGTAATTTAGCTACCAAGAAACTCATCCCATCCTTCTTACTTTTAGGTGGTGGCAAGTCTTGAATGTCTTTGATCTTTCAAGGATCCAATTTTGACCCTTTCCTGCTTACGATGAAACTTAACAATTTTCCGGTAGGGACTCCGAATGCACATTTTTCAGGGTTCAATTTCAAACTATACCTCCGCAAGCGTTCGAAAAACATCTTTAGATCATCCAGATGTTCTGCACTCTTCCGAGATTTGATAATGACATCATCCACATATACAATGATATCTTTGTGGATCATATTGTGAAATAGGGTTTTCATGCCCTTCATGTAAGTAGCACCAGCATTCTTGAGGCCGAATGGCATGACTTTGTAGCAACAAACTCACCAAGGTGTAGTGACTGCTGTTTTCATTCATCTTCTTCATGCATTAGGATCTGATGGTACTCGGCGAAACAATCCTTGAACAACTCAGCTCGTGCTTCGTGCAATTATCGATAAGGATATTGATGTTTGGTAAAGGGAAATCATCTTTTGGACTGGCCTTGTTAAGATCTTGATAATCCACACATATCCTGATCTTCTTATCCTTCTTCAGTACCAGTATGATATTTGCCAACCATGTGGGATAATTGGTGACTCTCACCATGTTTGCCTCTATCTGTTTGGTCACTTATTCTTTTATCGTCAAACTCAAGTCTGGCTTGAACGTTTTGGTTTCTTTTTTTGGACTGGCGGTCTGGTAGGATTGGTAGGCAATCGATGAGAAATGATGTCGGTCCCCAATCTAGGCATGTCATTATACGACCGTGCAAATACGTCGATGTACTGTCGGAGGAGCTCGACCAATTCTTCCTCATGCTTTGCTTCTAGATGGATGCTTATCCGAGTTTCTTTCACGTCTTCTCTGCTTCGCGAGTTGATACTTTTGTCTCCTCGAGGTTAGGCTTTTTCTGGTTTTCCAGCTACTCGATCTCTGATGGAGATTATCTGGCATTATGCTTTCGTCATATTCCTCGTAATCTGGATCGCTTTGCTCGAGGGTGTCATTACATGTCATAATCGGGGAACACTATTTTTTATTGTTTTGATTACTAAAAAGAAAAACTAAGTATAAATGAAGCGATAAATAAGTTTGCAATAATTTTAAGAAAGCAATTCTTTTTATTTCATCAAAAGAGGAACTTTTAAGCGTTCAAGGAGGCAAATGACAAAAGAGTACAAACACGGTTCAAGCCTCAATTGACCATGCACTTTTTTTCAAAAATTTTTACAATTCCATACTACCTAGACTCCTTGTGAACCAAAGATAGGCTGGCGGTCCAATTTTGCAAGTTCTCTCCTAGTTCGACATTTCGAATGGCCAGTGTCTTGATATCAATTTTGTCACAACATTTCTCTATCATGGTCATAAACAGCCTTCCCATTCCATTGACGATGTCATCCTCTGGTGTTGAGCTATGATCTAGACCTGAAACATGCTCTGATACAAAAGCTTTCTTCCCGACGCCACCGATACAAGTTTTTCCAATTGGAGGCTGATACCTTATGCCGACTTTACCTTTCTGCCCACTTGGCTCAATTGGCTCTGTTATGGCATCTAATCAGGCTTCCAGCCTAGTCCCTATTCTATATTCGTACTTCATCATTTCTGCCATATCTATCTTTGATCTGTATAGTGACTGCATACCCAGATTCTGCTCCGTCTCTTCTATTTCCTGGTCTGCATGATCTCGACCGCATGAAAAGTGATCCCATCCAATCCTTTTATGAATGGAACTGCATGTTCCAGATAAGATGACTGGCTCCATTCGCCATGAACTACAATCTCTTGACAACCCCACTCGATCTTCAAGAACTGATGTTGGGTAGACGGGACTGCCCCTGCCATGTGTATCCAGGGTCTTCCTAGCAATAGGTTGTATGAAGATGAAATGTCCATCACTTGTAATAGTATGGGAAACTCAATTGGTCCGATTTGCAGAGCCAAATAGATTTCCCGATGACATCCTTCTGCTACCCGTCGAAAGCTCTTACCCTTACATGACTTTCTTTTAATTCCCTAATGTGAATGCCCAACTCTCGTAGGTAGAGAGCGGGAAGATATTGACTCATGATCCTCCATCAACAAGTACTCGGGACACCACCTTATCTCCATATTTGACGGTGATGAATAAAGCTCTATTATGACCCACGCCCTCTATGGAAAATTCATCCTTTCCAAAGGTGATCATATTCGCTTCGGCCATCTTCCCAGTGGTTGTTGTTGCCCTAATTCGTACACACAAGAATACACAATCAATCAAGTAATAACAAGTGAGTAGAGTATCATTCCCATGAGGACTTGTGATCAATTATCAACTAAATGAGGAAAATTCTAATGTATCGAGTCAAGAACAATTTCAAGGTGATTTTTGTTTTATTAATTCTACAAATGACAATTGCAGTTAAATGAAAAATTAATTAACTAGCACACTTAGCACGAAGGATTTGAATTCAATGAGAAAGAATATTCCAGGGTGTGGCTAGCAATCCTGTTGAATTCTTCAAGCGACTCGACTCATTAATTTATCTGGTTTATTAACCGGCAAGGACAACAATACTTGTAGAAATTCGAGAACTTCTACACGCCTATTCAATTTATTCTAAACCCTATATTTCTATGAGATTTAGAGATAAAAAGAACGCATTAATAATCCCTTGCATAACTACCTAAGCACGGCAAATAGGTATATTTCTATCCGTCTTTGCTAATCAATTCCCCAATGACTAGGTTCAAGATCATTCTCTATTCAATCCTATTGTAATCAAGAATTATCTCTTTCAAGTTCAACTCAAGATTCATATATAATATTTCATTGTTAGCTATCAGTAAAATAATTAGGCTCAGGATATGAATAAACAACCCAATATGATAAATTAATTCGTCAAATTAATATCCGAATATCAACATTCATGTAAAACCATAATCCCAAAATAAACGAGTTTAGCCACACAGAGTCATGGTAGAAATCTCAAATAATTTCCAAGAATACATAAAGAAATAATAAAAGAAGGAAAAAGTAAGAACTCAAGACGAATTCCCTGGTTTCCAAACTCCGTGATAGCTTTTTTCCACTTCCAAGTGTGTTAGATGACCTAAAAGAGGCAGTTTTTGGCTTATATATTGTGTATAAAAGTTGTGGGCCAAAGTTTTCCTTTTCCTTTTTCAAGTCAGGTTCAGGTATTGATGCTGAGTTGGATGCTTTGCGTCCACCTCTGGTTGAACTTCTCAGCATCGGATGCTGGGGTGGATGCTTCGCGTCCACCCTCTATTCCCTCAACTTTGCTCCGTGCAGGTGCGGATTCTAAGGTGAATGTCTTCTCGAGACTTCAGTACTATATGTGCTCGAAATAGCCTTTTTCCAAGGTTGGATGCGACGCATCCACCCTCTTCTCCTCTAGCTAGAGCATCTTTTCTTCATATTTTTGCACTTCAAACATCTTAAATCATCACACACAAGTTATTTAGTCATAATACTAACAAAGAACACATGTTGGGCATTTTTAACACCAGATAGCACCAAAAAGCAGTTAAACATGGGTAAAGTAACATTAGAATATATAGAAATATGCCCAACATTACCAACCCACACTTAAATCTTTGTTCGTCCTCAAGCAAAGTAAAATCAACCTATAATAGACCGAAGAAAATTAATCTTATCACTATCAAGCCACAACTTTTCAATTAAGCTGAAGCACCAATGACTTTAGTTAATACCACCAATTAGCCCTTTGCATATACATTCTTTACATACCTTCCCATTTTGAAAACATGCCAAGCAAAATATTGAACAGTTCAAAATAATCAAATAGCAAATTCAGGACATCTCAACCTCAGAAACTGAATCCCTTGCATAACTACTTTCAGACCAACTTACTCACTCTGACTGAAAAGTTTTATAAAGTCACCTATCTATCATGAAACATGCTCCCTCACCACAAAATAAGGAGAGATAGTCCACACACTCAAATACAATTCGAACGTAATTTAAGGACTTCAAACACTGGATTAAATTACTCACTCTCGTAAAGAAGTTCACATGCGCACTAAAGGTGCCATACGCTTGCCCGTTATGTAAATCTCTACTAGTGTAGGCCTGCTCAGTCTAAAATCAATAAGAACTTTATCATGGTTGTAACGTGGGCTAAGGGACGGGTAGGATATATATAGGAAGTAGTGGTTAACCCTCCTAAGCACTTTAACACATCAAGTAATCACTTTAAGAGCAACTTTCTTCAACCAAACTTCAAACATCACAAACAACATCACTCCCAAAACATCCCCTTTTTCTTTAAGCACTACTTTGACTCGAACTCACTAGCACGGACAAGGTGTATTAATGCTTTTGCTAAAAAAAAATTCTACGACTTCTCCTAGTGGTGTATTTCTTACAAAACAAGTTCACCTTTCTTCCTTTCATTGGTTCCACTCGAAATCCACCCAAGTTCTCTCCATACTTATTCTAACACTTATTTTACAAGTTAAGTGCTTTAAGAGGTAAAAGGATCAAAATAATATCGATTAAGAATAAAAAATGGTATGGACTTGTAATTTGGGTGCCAAACAAAAGGTTTACAGGCTCTACATGGCTAACAAGGGATGATTTTATTTGTGATAGCATTAAAATTCAAAAAGAATAAAAGAAGGCCTAAAATCATATTTCAAACCGAGCAAAACCTAGGATTTCGCTTCCACTCACACGCAGAGTAAGTTCTAGAAACAAATTACTATATGGAACTGCACAAAAGTCCAATGGCACATGATTCAATGAGGATGGATACATTCGAAATCTCAATCAAAGCAAGTACAGAGTTAAGCCACAATTTTAATGCACAAGGCACAACAATTAGCACAATAGTCAAGAAAATGAGTCTAAGCGTCACAAACAAGTTATTCTACTTTTCAAGGCACGAATAGTTCTCAAAAACTTATAGAGAAAGTTATAATCCACATGCCTGGGTCTAACTTTGTTAGTATCAAAAAAGTCACTAAATTTGCTGAATTCAGTTTGAGTCGTTATATCCTACACTACTCTAAAAATTAAAAAAAATTATACTCGGTTCAAAAATTCATACACTGGAAAAGAACCAATGGCCAAAGAAAAAATCATGGGGGATTATTGCCAAATAGATTAAACTTAAGCTAACTAGTTAAAACAAATAAGAAAAATAAAATATTTTTGTGCTTTTTCCTTTTATTTTTCTGTCTATTTCCAAATACTAACACTAATTCCAAGAATCAAATGAAAATCTTTTTGTATTTTTCCAAAGATCTTAATCCCTGGAGAGAACTGTCAGGGTAGTCCGTCGTCGGGAAAAGTCCACTATTTTCTGATTTCATTTTGGATAAGTTGAAACTACCAACTATTATACGACTACTCACTACATTTAGAAATAACTGAGAGTTACTACTCATAGACAAATTTACTAACTATTACAGACCATTAGTTCAGTGAATATTACAGCCCCAAAAGTATCAAAAGCAACAAGTTTGTAATCGTTAAGTACATTCATCCACAACAAATGAATAACCACCACCCCACACTTAGAACAGTGCGTTGTCCCCAATGCACAAAAATAAAGTAGAGTAGGGTGTAAGAAACTCCCTCAAGTCGATATGGAGGGCTCCTCCATGGTTTGTGGAAGAGCATCAGAAGCAGTGGTCTGGGAAGCCGGGCCTACCCTAGTAGAAACAACCTGGATGGAAGTAGTAGCAACAATCGAGTGAGTACTTGAAGCATCCATGACATCTATCATGGCCCCCTCTGGCATAGCAATAACATCCTCACGAATAGGGGGCTCGGTCATAGTCCTATCATTTCTAGGTGGAGTTGAGTCTGTAGCATGTGGCATGGTGGTCTTAGTGGGTATGGTTGATGTAGACTCCGAGACCATAGGAGGAGCAGAAGTGGATGGTCCAGCAATAGATAGCGCAAGCAACTATGAAATATCAATATTTGTACGTTGGACCAAAGTACGAAGAGCAGTGATACCTCCCTCATCATCGTAACCTGCCCAGTCTGAACTCGGCTTAGATCTGCACGAGTCTGAATCAACTCACATCTAGTGGTACCCAACTCTGAACGAGTCGCGATCAACTCAACCCTGTTCTCTTTTATTTCAGCTCTCACATGCTCAAATCACTTCTGAATAGTGAATTTAGAAGTTCTCCCCATGTTTGGCTCCAGTACAGTAGTAACATCATATGGTCCTGGGGTTTTAGCCTCGATATCATCATTCTCCTTGTCCCATAGCACACCCATATCCATCAAGTAAGCCTATAAGATGTTTGCATAGAACAACCTCCACGTGTAATTAATCTTTGTGTGCTGCATTTGATCGTGCATGATGGCTCCTAAGTTGAGCGGGATCCCCTCCAACAAAGCATATAACACTAGTGCTCGGTATCGAGGAACATGAGTTTTGTGTTGGCACAACGTCTGGCAATTGCATATAAATTCAGCACCGTACATGCTAATGCGCTCATGGACTCCTTGGCCAAAGAATGGTACTCTATACTTACATGCTTCCATTTTGTACCTTTCCTGATAGGGCATAGGACAAACTGAACATGTAAGCAGTCAGGCTCTTTACATATAGATTCATACATGTCTGTTGGTGTGTGTGGCACCCCTAAGAACCCATTTAGACCCTCAACTAAGACATTGATATCCACCCCTCGGACTCTCACATTGCTTCCCCGCGAATGACGCCAATTGGCTTAAAGCTCTCTCACAATATTAAGGTTGGCCTTGCCGTGGCCCTTCAATATAGGTTCCCATTATTGCACCTCTCAGATTGATTTAAGAAGGTCTGGGTAGTTTTTTTCAATCCTCAAATGTTGATTGGTTTTTTTGGAATGTGTTTCTTAGAATTCAGGATTTTCTCATAAGCCATGAATGCTTTTTTACTAACAAACTTTTCCTCCCAAGCAGCTCGGTCAACTGGTTTACCTTCATCTTCATCACTCATGTTGACTTCTGTGAGCTCATAGTCCGAATCAGACTCGGACTCAGATTCTGAGGCAGCCTTCTACTTCCATTTGTCTTTTGGATCAACTTTCTTTCAGCCTGAATCACTAATCTGGTAGTAGACGAGTGAGCAATGCATTTATAGACATAATTATGCAGAATGAAAGATAGATTCAAGTGTTGCTCAAAACATGTTCAATCACATACAACAGCTCACTTTGAATTTACTCAGCTATATCATCATAACATTCTCGCATCCCCACACATAATCTCAAGTCATACCAATATGCATAGAGCACACAAAATTCAGATTTCGGGAACAATGCACTTTAAAATACAAATAGTTGTCATATGTAGCTTTATGTAATTCAGCCCGAAAAGTGGTCGCTCATAAGCCTAATGACCATGAGATGACTCAAAACAAGAGTGGAAAGAGTGGCGAGCACCCGTAGTTCCAACACTCTTTCGAGACAGTCCAAAATCACTCAACCAACCCCACACTTAATCACTAGCGTACACTAATGTCGCTCGGGTATTCAGACTTCACCGGGTATAAATTTACCTCACGAGCAATTTGTTGAACATGTGGGGTGCACTGTTATTGACTAGTTTCTTCTCACTGACAAACATGCTCATTACCCTCCCATAATTCCTCAGATGACGGGAATTGTACTTTGTCATCATTATGTACAACAATAACTGACAACCAAAACAGGCAAAGCCTTAAAGTGTCTCAAAATTACATTTCAATTTCATGGAGAACTTCATTGAAAGAGACTTACCATAGGGGAATTTGGGGTTCTACTGCTCCTAAAGAGAGAAGAGAGAGGAGAGAGACAAGAGAAGAAGAACATACTTGGTTGCGTTGGAGTTGAGGGTCGAGGTGGTGTGATGTTGTGCGAGGTAGTGAGAGAGGTTGAGAGGTCTGTCCAGGTGAGAAGAGGGGGAATCAATGGGGAAACAGGGCGTTTAAAGTGTTTAAACTAAACACTTACCTGTGTGCGTTGAAGGGTACGTGACGTATTTACCTTGTTTCCCAAAATTTTTATGGGAGGCGACCTTGATCGCGATGGCAGCACTTTACTGCCTCGTGTAGTTGGCCTTTAATTTTTGGGTGCTAAGGGGGATGCCACACATCCACCCTTTTTTTTCCATACTTGGAGCTTTTTTTTTGAAGATACAAAACAAAGAGAAAAGTTAGTAACCTATGAAAGAAAAATAAATTGCTTGTGTTGCCTCCCAAGAAGCGCTTGATTTAATATCGCAGCACGATGATACCAATTCTCAAGCATCTTTCAAGGCAATTGAGGACTTGTGATGATCCACGTCACCACCCAATAACGCTTGACTCTTTGCCCATTGACCAAGAACATCCTTTCAGAATATGGCGCTCTTAATTCTATTGCCCCGTATGGAGTCACACGCACTATTTCAAAAGGTCAATACCATGTCGACTTTAATTATCCAAGAAACAACTTCAACCTAGAATTGAATAGCAATTGCAACTGGCCTGGCTCGAAATGAATATGCTTGATGTGCTTGTCATACCATCATTTGGTCTTTTCTTTATATAGCTTGGAATTCTCATATGCATTCAACCTTGAATTCATCTACCAGCCGGCTCCATATCCATATTGAACTTTTTGACGGCCCAAAAGGCCTTGTGTTCTAGCTCAACTGGAAGGTGACATGCCTTGCCATAGATCAATTTGTAAGGAGAGGTACCAATAGGTGTCTTATATGCAGTACTATACGCCCATATAGCATCCTCCAACCTTGCATCCCGGTCTTTCCTATTTGCTGACTGTTTTCTTTATTTCTCTATTCGATACATCTGCTTTACCACTCGTTTGAGGGTGATATGCGGTGGCAACTTTATGCTTAACCCCGTATTTATCTAGAAGGTTGTTCAAAAGTTTATTGCAAAAATGCGTACCTTCATCATTTATCAAAGCTTGAGGAGTCCCAAACGTGTTAAAATGTTCTTGACAAAATTAGCTACCACCTTCACATCATTAATAGGTAGAGCAATGGCCTCAGCCCACTTAGACACGTAGTCCACTGCTAACAAGATGTATTTGTTCCCTCTAGACTATGGGAATGATCCCATAAAATCGGTCCCATAAACATCAAAAATCTCTACCTCAAGAATGTTCGTAAGCGGCATCTCATGTTTTCTAGTGATTGTTCCTATTCTCTGACACGGATCACACTTTTCATAAATTAATGGTCATCATTGAACAAACTCAGCCAATAGAACCCTGACCGTAGAGTTTTTGCGAATGTTCTATCACCACCATGATGTCCCCCATACGGTGAAGAGTGACAATCGTACAAAATCTTCTCCACCTCCTTCTCCGGAATGCATCTTCTCATCAGTTAGTCAGCACATTGCCGATACAAGAATGAATCATCCCAGAAATAATAGTTTATGTCATGCAGGAATCATTTCCTCCCTTTAGGTGGGATTTTTGGAGGAAGTACTCTGCTCGTTATGAAATTTACATAATCTGCATACCATGGTGGTAGATCACGTGTGACTACAAAGAGTTGCTCATCTGGGAACATCTCCTTAATCACCCCTCCTTTCTCCACATGCCCATGATTTTCTAGCCTTGACAAGTGCTCGGCCACCTGATTTTCTGTGCCCTTTCGATCACGAATTTCCAAGTCTAATTCCTGCAAAAAAAGTACCCATCTAATTATTCTAGGCTTAGCATCTTTTTTTTAAGATTAAATACTTGATCACTACATGATTCGTGTACACGATCACATGCGTTCCTACTAAGTAGGACCGAAACTTGTCAAAAGCATAGACAATTGCTAATAGTTCTTTTGTCGTCGTGGTGTAACTGAGTTGTGCATCCGTTAGGGTCCTGCTGGCGTAATAGATTGAGGGAAGCACTTTGTTCTTCTCTGTCCAAGCACGACCCCAATTGCTAGGCCACTCGTATCACACATCAACTCAAAGGGTAGACTCCAATCATGTGCGACAATGATTGGCGTTGACACCAACTTCAATTTTAGCTCCTCGAATGCCTTCAGATAGGCATCATCAAACTTGAATGCTGCATCCTTTTTCAGCAACCTGCACAAGAGATTAGCAAATTTTGTGAAAAATCTTTAATGAAACGTCTATAAAAACGTGTATATCCCAAGAAGTTGTGGATGCCCTTAACAGAGATGGGTGGTGGTAGTTTTCCCACCGCCTCCACCTTAGCCTTGTCGACTTCAATTCCTTGCTAGGCCATTCGATGTCCCAATATAATACCCTCTTGAACCATAAAATGGCACTTCTCCTAATTAAGCACCAGGTTATTTTCCTCACAGCGTGCTAGCACCAATTCCAGGTTTTTCAGAAAATTATCATAGGACAACCCGACAACTGAAAAATCATCCATGAACACCTCCACGAATTTCTCCACCATGTCAGGGAAGATGGCCATACACCTTTGAAAAGTCGGTGCATTGCATAACTTGAATGGCATCCGTTTAAAGGCAAAGATGCCATAAGGTCAAGTAAATGTAGTCTTTTCCTAATCCTCTAGTGCTATTAGTATCTGTTTGTAACCAGATTAACCATCAAGGAAGCAATAATATTCATACCCGACTAGCCTGTCCAACATCTGATCAATGAAAGGAAGAGGAGAGTGGTCCTTGTGTGTAGCCTTGTTGAGTTTCTTATAATCAACGCATACAATAAGGGAGGTTTGTGATGATTTTTCAATCTTTTCTACTAGGTAATCTAGTATCCTTATGCATGAAGATAATCAATTCGGTCGTTGTGGTCGGACTCTATTATGGATTTCTGACCACATTCTCCATAGGGCCCTCTTATCTCTTCCTTCTCCGAGCTCTGGTTATGGAAGAAGGAACCGAGAAGAAGGTATCAGCAACAACTGGTTTTATTACGGGACCCTCCAGTCCATCACCGTTCTGGTAGGTATGAACTCATTTTGCTCGTTTTCCACAACTGTCATGCCTCCCTTTTTCGGCATGCACTGCACATGACTCACCCAAGTGCTGCCAGAAATAGTAAATATGATTCCAGCATCCAACCACTCGATAATCTCCTTTTTTACTACTTGCTTCATAATAGGATTTAATCGTCTCTGCTGGTCCACACTAGGTCAGTTTCCATCCTCTAGGAATATTTTATGCATGAAAAATAATGGACTAATTCCCTTGATATCGGCAATAGTCCAACCAATGGCCCCTTTGTGTTCCCTCAGAACACGCAACAACTTGTCCTCTTGCACATGTGATAATGAAGATAAGATAATCACATGTAAGGATTCCGAAACACCTAAGTAAGCGTATCACATATGAGAAGGTAAAGTTTTGAGCTCCAATTTTGGAGGCTCCTCAATAGATGGCTTAGGTGGTGTCAATGTCAATGGCCTATCGATTTCCTCAAATCTCTTCAACCTGTTAACATATTGGCATGTCATGTTCAAAACATGTACAATTTCTCCCACCAACTCATCCTCCTCTTCTTCTTCATCAATTAAAGCTCTTCCCAGAGGATCTTCAAACACCAAGTATGGTGTTGTGCCAGCCAATTCATCATCCACAATTGTGATCATGGCAAAATCTTCATAGTGTGCTAGCAATTTAAATGCTTGGTATACATTAAAGACCCCTACCTTGTCACCCACTCTCATGGTCATTTGTCCTTTACATACATCAATAATTGTGCGGCCCGCGGCTAGAAATGGTCATCCCAAAATAAATGGGACTTCCTGATCAGGCTCGTAATCCAGGATGACAAAATCAGCTGGGAATATGAATGTTCCCACTTGGACCAACACATCTTGAATGACCCCCTCGGGGTTGGCTAAGGATCTATCTTCCACTTGTAATGCCACCGTAGTCGGTCGAGAATCTACCAACCCTAGCTGTTGAAACACAAACAATGACATCAGGTTTATGCTTGCCCCAAGATCACACAATGCTCGCCCAACCACATGTTTCCCACTAGAAATTTTAATTGTGAATCTTCCTTGGTCTTTCAATTTAGGAAGCACCTAATTCTGAATTTTGGAACTACGCTACTCAGTGAGTGCTAGACTGTCGAACTCAGTACGCTTGCGCTTATTTGTCACAATTTCCTTGATGTACTTTGCATACTTTGACACTTCTTGAAAAATGTTCAGCAATGGGATATTAATCTGCACATGTTTCAAAATATCAAGGAACTTCTTGTATGATGCATTGTTCTTTACTTTCTGTAATATCCGAGGGAATGAAGGTGGTGGCTATGCAACTATTGGTTGTGGTTGCTTTTCCACAGCCTCTTCAACTAGCTTCTCTGAGTCCCTTGTAGTTTCTAATTTGACTTTCTTGGTGGCATGTTTTTCATTAAAGGTCACTTCCTTTCTCTTCTTTGATGGGGCTTCTACTAACCCTCTCGCATTCCTCAAGGACACAACATTAATAGAAGCCTTAGGATTAGCCTCAGTGTTGCTAGGTAATGCTTCTACTGGTCGAGTAGTTTGGGCACTGGCAAGTTGCCCCATTTGTCACTCCAAATTTCGAATAGCTACTGAGTGGGCTGTTGGTTGAGCCTGCTGGTCATCCATTAATTTCCTCAGCATCTCCTCAATGAGACTCGTCGATTTTGTAGGTTACTCAGCTTGTGGTAGTCTATATTGCTGTTGAGGAGCTTGTGGCCTGTACTGATTCTGAGCACCTTGGCTTCCACCCCAAGAGAAGTTTTGGTGGTTCCTCCAATTTAAATTATAATTATTACCATATTGATTATGATTATCTATGCCTCTATTAGCATTCCCCACAAATTAAACTGACTTTGGATTCGCTGGACAAGCATCACTTGTATGGTCCTCGCTGTAGACATCACAGATCACATGCACCTGCTATACTGGTTGAACCTGTTGCATTGGTTGCAATGGATGTTGGTTCTGGGTCACATTCATCTCGCTGATTTGGTTTGCTAAAGATGCTAATTGTGCACATAGTGCTGATACAACATCCAATTCAAGTACCCTGGCAGCTTTATGGGCTATGTGTCTACCTTCTTCCTCTTGCCAATCTAGGTTGCTTTTGGAAAACTTGTTCAGCACATAGATTTCGTCAAAGATCTTTTCCAATACTTGACCACCAACTGTTGCGTCTACCACTATTTTTGTTTCAGGGTGAAGACCTTCAAAAAAATGTGTGAACCAATACCTTGTTGGTTTGTATATGGTGTGGACAGTATCTTAGCAGCCCCTTGAATCGCTCCCAGGCTGCATAAAGTGATTTATCTCTATGTTTCAATGCAACTATCTTACTTCTTATCTTTGCGATTTTGCCAGAAGGAAAGAACTTAGCCAAGAATTTGCAAGCCAAATCATTCCACGATACAATAGAGTTGGCTGGTTTATATTTCAACCATATCTTGGCCTCTCCCAATAGAGAAAAAGGGAACAATATGAGTGTGACATAATTATATGTGACCCTGTTAGTGATATAGGTATCACTAATCTCCAGAAAATTCAGAATCTACTGTTGGCGGTCCTGTTGTGGCAGTCCCATGAACTATCCATTTGCATGAAGTTGCTGGATCATGCTCTACCTAAGCTTGAAATGCCTAGTAATCCTAGGCTTAACGATCTAGAGGTGACATTAGCAATGCTGGGCATAGCCACCTCTTCTACCGCCAATGCGTGTTCATCTACCATTTGAATGAGTTCTTGTAAATTGTTTGTCCTAATATTCTCTCAACCTTCTACGAAATGCTCTCTCAAGTTCTGGGTAAAAATCTTATAGACTATCCTTGCTTCTAACCCGTCGCATTCAAGCAAAGTACCTGAGATCAAACACCCAACCAAAAAGAAAATTAAAGACTTAACTCGATGAGTAGTAACAGCTTAATCTAGTAAAATTATTAATTTCTAAGTTCCCGACAACTGCGCCAAAAACTTGTTGCCCTAATTCGCACACATAAGTATATGCGGTCAATCAAGTAATAAAAAGTGAATACAGTATCGTTCCCACGAGGACTTGTTATCAATTGTCAACTAAATCAAGCAAATTCTAATGTATCGAGTCAAGAACAATTTCAAGGTATTTTTGTTTGATTAATTATACTAATGATAATTGCAACTAAAAGAAAAACTAATTAACTAGTACACTTAGCATGAAGGGTTTTAATTCAGTGAGAGAATATTCTAGAGTTTGGCCAACAATACTGTTGAATTCTTCAATCGACTCAACTTATTAATTTATCTGGGTTATTAACCTGTAGGAACAACAATACTTGTAGAAATTCGACAATTTCTACTCGCCTATTAAATTTATTCTAAACCCTATATTTCTATGAGATTAGAGATAAAAAAGAACACATTAATAATCTCTTGCATAACTAACTAAGCATGAAAAATAGGTATACTTCTATCCGTATTTGTAAATCAATTCCCCAATGACTAGGTTCAAGATCATGCTCTATTAAGTCCTATTACAATCAAGAATCACCTTGTTGAAGTTCAACCCAAGATTCATATATTGTATTTCACTGTTAGCTAGGTATTAGAATAATTAGGCTCGGGATATGAATAAACAACCAAATATGATAAATTAATCTGTCAAATCAATATTTGAATTTCAAAAATCGTGTAAAACAATAACCCCTTGATAAAACGAGTTCCGCCACGCATAGTCATGGTAGCCATCTCAAATAATTCCCAAGAATATATAAAAATCAATAAAAGAAGGGAAAGGAAGAACTCAAGACGAATTTCGTGGATCCAAGCTCTATGATGGCTTTTTTCCGCTTCCAAGTGTGGTAGATGACCTAAAAGAGGATTTTTTGGCTTATATATTACGTACAAAAGTCGTGGGCCAAAGTTTTTTTTCCTTTTTCGAGTCAGCTTCTAGGATTGATGCTAAGTTGGATGCTTTGCATCCCCCTCAACTTCAACTTCTCAGCATCGAATGTTGGAGTGGTTGCTTCGCGTCCACCCTCTATTCCCTCAACTTTGCTCTGTCCAGGTGCGGATGCTAAGGTGGATGTCTTCTCGAGACTTCACTACTATATGTGCTCGAAATAGCCTTTTTCCAAGGTTGGATGCGACACATCCACCCTCTTCTCCTCTAGCTAGAGCATCTTTTCTTCATATTTTTGCACTCCAAAGATCTTAAATAATAACACACAATTTAATTAGTCATAAAACTAATTATTAACCCATGTTGGGAATTTTAACACCAAATAACACCATAAAGCGGATATAACTTGGTAAAGTAACATTAAAACATATAGCAATATGCCCAACATCAGTTGCCGCCAGTGCCTCACTGGTAGTGTTGCTTGGTACACTCACTCCATTTAAAACTTTAATCAGGGCGTCTTTGTGACTGTCAGACCTCTTCAATAGATCTATGATTGATATTTGCGCATGGGTTTTCTATAATTGTTCCTCCACAAAGTATTCTTTGGTTGATATCTTCTTCCAGAATTTGGTTTCCTCCAGATCTATTATATTCCTTCTCTTAATTTGTTCCCTTCCCAGATTCCCTCAGTTTACTTACTCCGGAGCGTAACACCTCCTTGAACTGGTCATTCCATGAGCCGCTGCGGAATGCGTCATCTTGGCTTTCTATTTTTGCTGATATGTCCATAGGATTGTCTTGTATTCCTGATTCTCTTCATCCCTGATAGCGGCGGTGGACTATTTCTGGTACGTCTAGACCATCTTTTTGGTTTTAACTGTACGGTGATCATTTGAATCCTTCGAGGTGGAACCCCCGCAGCCTCAATATTCCCGATTGTGACGATGGTTCCTTTCAAGTCATACTCTTCATTTAGGGTGATCATCTTAGTTCCTTGATTCTGATGATTCGGTAATGGGTTACGATTCACGTTGGGTTGAGCTGGGGTGCACTAAATGGCTCCAATTTTTTATCACCAACTCAATTTCATTTTTCAATCTGAAGCAATCCTCTGTATCGTGCCCCGGTACGTTTGAATAGTAGACGCACCATTTGGTTTCATCAAAGTACTTTGAAGGATGCTAATGAATCCTCCATTATATCAGATGTATCAAGTCAGCTCTCCTAAGTCTTTCAAACAGTTGAGCCAAAGGTTCAACAATCGGGGTGTAGTTTCTAGGACCACTTTCTTCAAAATTTGGTCGAGGTCGGGGTGCATAGGTGGGTCGATTTTGATGAGTGGTAGTTTGAACTAGAGCATATGGTCGTGGTGGATTTGGATTTGTATGGGTGCGAAGTTGGTTATATTGAGGTTGGGGATTGTAGTATGGTTGTGTGTTATATACTGGAGCATAAGTAGGTGGGCATGGGGAATGGGTATTTGGAGAGTATGAGTTATTTCCATGGTGTGGATTGGACTGGTAATAGGGAACAATTGCTGATACCTCTTCCTTTTTCTTCTTTCCGCTGCCTATTGAACATGATTGGATTGCTTTTCTAGCTGCTTGCAGTGCAGCCATAGATTGTACCTTGCCGGATTTTATACCTTCCTCTAAAAAGTCTCCCATTTTAACAAGTTCATGGAACTTATGTGCCATCATGCCCATCACTTTCTCAAAGTAGATTCCTTCCTGAGCTCTGACGAAATACTTAGTGAACTCACTGTCATCTAATGGGGGTTGTGCTATAGCGGCCTCCGACCTCCATCGACGTGCATACTCTTGATATGATTCTGACGACTTATTCTACAAGTTTACCAGAGCGAACCTATAAGGAGTAATTGTAATGACCCTGCCGGTCATTTTGAGAGATGTAGCTCTATTCCCCCATTTATTGCTCATTTTATACTTCATAGCTATTATGTGACTTGTCAGGGTAGTCGGTTTGGGTCTGGTGAGATTTCAGAATGAAATGAGACACTTAGTCTCGAGGTTGAAAGCTTAAGTTGAAGTGATTGACCGGATGTTGATCTTTGAGTTAACGACTTTGAAACGGAGTTTTGATAGTTCCCTTAGCTCCGTTAGGTAATTTTGGACATAGAAGCGTGTTCGGATTGTGATTTGGAGGTCCATAGTGGAACTAGGCTTGAAATGGCGAAAGTTGGAATATTTGGAAAGTTTGACGGAGTGGACATTTAGATATCGTGGTCGGATTCCGATTCCGGAAGTTGGAGTAGGTCGGTAATGTCAGATGTGATTTGTGCATAAAATTTGGGGTCAGTCGGACGTTTTTTACTAGGTTTCAGCATCGTTTGTAGAAGTGGAATTTACTTAGTTTCAATAGGCTTGAATCAGGGTGACAGGCGTACAGGCGTGCACCGTAGAAATTGTGACTTGGTCAAATTCTGTGGAACCATGTAGCTCAATAATCTAATGTTATATGCACATTCTCCATGTAGTAGAGAAATTGAAACACAAATAATGTTAGAAATCATGTTTAGACTATGTGTTGGCACTGTAGGGACCCACAGAGGTCGTGTACATGTCGAATTATCCTGTCCACCATGTCCGGTAGGGTGGACAGCAACCAGTACCGGACAGGGTGGACAACAACCCACAGCTCGTACAACAGCTAGAGCAGCACCTACAAATCAGCCAGTTTCTCCAACTCAGGAGCAAGTTCCAGATGCAGCTGAGCAGTGGGGCAGCTCAAACACAAGTTGTGCCCATTATGATTCTAGGCCTTCAGGAGGCGTTGGCCCAGATATTGATAGTTTGCACTAGTCTTGCTTAGGTTGCTTTGGCTCAGGCCGCACCAGCCGCTTCTCAGGCAGGGGGAGGTAATCATACCCCCGCTGCCTGTACTCCAGAGCAAGCGATGTCAGGACTTCAGACATCGGAGGTACTACCCGCCCAAGCGGTTACAGCTGCTCAAGCTCTGGTGGTCCCAGTTATGGCGGATGATGAGCAGAGGAGCCTTGAGAGATTTGGGAGGCTTCGGCCTCTATCATTTACCGGTGCTGAGTCGGAGGAAGCCTAGGGCTTCTTGGACAAGTGCCAGCGGATGCTTCGTACAACAGGTATTCTGGAGACCAGTGGGGTCTCGTTCACTACTTTTCAATTTTTTGGGGTTGCCTTCAAATGGTGGGAGGCTTATGAGAGGTGCAGGTTGATCGACGCAGCACCACTTACATGGCAGGAGTTCTCCGTTCTCTTTTTGGAGAAGTTCATTCCGCAGTCTCGCAGGGAGGAGTTGCACAGACAGTTTGAGCAGCTGTGACAGGATAGCATGTATGTGACCCAATAAGAGATGAGGTTTTCTGAGTTAGCACGCCATGAAGTTTGGTTGGTTCCCAATGATAGGGAGAGGATCATGAGGTTCATTGATGGCCTCACGTATCAACTACGGTTGCTTATGACTAGGGAAAGGGTATCAGGTGCAACTTTTGATGAGGTGGTTGACATTGCTCGATAGATAAAGATGGTCCGTATCCAGGAGCGCAGTGAAAGGGAGGCTAAGAGCCTCAAGGTTCGGGCGGTTTCGGAGGTGTACCTTCTGAGGGGCAACCCTACCACAGCAGGGGTCGTCCTTATAGGCCCGCTAGGACAACTCGTCCAGCTCAACATGGTGCATTAGCTAGCCACGGTTCTTACAGTGCTCACTCAAGCCAGGCTTCCTTCAATGCACTACTAGCGCAGAGTTCTCACCATGCCTGGTCCGCTCAAGTTTCTACAAGTAGTTCCTCGGTTTATCGGAATCTGCACTTCCATTAGAGGAGCGGTTGTTTTGAGTGCGGAGACTTTGGTCATATCAAGAGGGATTGCCTTAGGTTATTGAGTGGGGCTCCACAGTAGAGTTCCCGGCTGATGGCACCAGCACCAGAAGTTACACCACCTACTCAGCCAGTTGGGGGGGGCTCAGTCTACAAGGGGTCGCCCTAAATGGGGAGGCCAATCAGATGGTGGTCAGGCTCGATTCTATGCTATCCCTGCTAGACTAGATGTTGTTGCCTCCGCTGCAATGATAAAAGGTATTGTCTTAGAATTCCACAGGGATGCCTCTGCATTATTTGACCCTAGTTCCACCTATTCGTATGTATCGTTGTATTTTGCTCATTATCTGGCGATGCCCCATGAGTCCTTAGTTTTATCTATTCGTGTATCTATGTTAGTAGGCGATACTATTGTTGTGGATTGTCATGCTAAGACCGTGATGTTGGCGATGCCGGGGTTGCCAATGATCGAGTGGAGAGGTTCTCTAGACTATGTTCCCAGTAGAGTGATTTCATATTTGAAGGCCCAGCGGATGGTTGGGAAGGGTTGTTTATCCTATTTAGCCTTTGTGAGGGATGGTGGTGCTGATTCTCCTGCTATTGATTCTGTTCTGGTGGTGCGAGATTTTCCGAATGTGTTTCCCACAGACTTGCCGGGCATGCCATCCGACAGGGATGTTGACTTTGGTATTGACTTGGTGCCGGGCACCCAGCCCATTTCCATTCCACGGTATCATATGGCACCAGCTGAGTTGAAGGAATTGAAGGAGCAGCTTCAGGAACTCCTTGATAAGGGGTTTATTAGGCCTGTGTTTCTCTTGGGTGCACCGGTCCTGTTTGTGAAGAAAAAAGAATGGTACCATGTGGATGTGCATTGATTATAGGTAGTTGAAAAAAGTTACAATCACGAACAAGTATCCTTTGCCGCGCATTGATGATCTATTGGACCAGGTACAGGGAGCGAGGGTGTTCTCTAAGATTGACTTGAGGTCTGGATATCACTAGTTGAAGATTCGGGACTCAGATATACTAAAGACAGCATTAGGACCCGTTATGGTCATTATGAGTTCCTTTTGATGTATTTTGGGCTAACCATCGCTCCACCAGCATTCATGCACCGGATGAATAGTGTATTTCAGCCTTATCTTGACTCGTTTGTCATAGTGTTCATTAATGTTATCTTGGTGACTCTCGTAGCCAGGGGAAGCATGCCCAACATTTAAGAACTGTGTTGCAGCGGTTGAGGGAGGAGAAGCTTTATGCTAAGTTCTCCAAATGTGAGTTTTGGCTTTTTCAGTGGCATTCTTGGGGAACGTGGTGTCCGGTGAGGGGATTCAAGTGCATCCAAGGAAGATAGAGGTGGTTTAGAGTTGGCCCAGACCGTCCTCAGCTATGGAGATTCAGAGCTTTCTCAGTTCGGCCGGTTATTATCGTCGCTTCGTGGAGGGTTTCTTGTCTATTGCACCGCCTTTGACCAAATTGACGTAGAAGGGGGGCTATTTTCATATGGTTGGATGAGTGTGAGGAGAGCTTTCAGAAGCTCAAGACTACCTTGACCACCACTCCAGTTCTAGTTTTACCTTCAGCTTCAGGTTCTTATGCAGTATATTGTGATGCTTCTCAAATCAGTATTGGTTGATTCTTGATGCAGGGAGGTAGAGTGATTGCTTATCCTTCACGTCAGTTGAGGCCTTATGAGGAGAACTACCCTGTCCATGATTTGGAGTTAGCTGCCATCATTCATGCATTGAAAATTTGGAGGTATTATCTCTACGGTGTGTCCTGTGAGGTGTTTACGGATCATCGGAGTCTCCAGCACTTGTTCAAACAAAAGGATCTAAATTTGAGGTAGAGGAGATGGTTGGAGCTGCTAAAGGACTATGATATCACTATTCCGTATCATCCAAAGAATGCCAATGTTGTGGCCGACACCTTGAGTAGAAAGGCGGTGAGTATGGGTAGCCTTGCATTCATTCCTGTTGGTAAGAGACCTCTTGCAGTTGATGTTCAGGCCTTGGCCAACCAATTCGTGAGATTAGATGTATCGGAGCCCAGTTGGGTTCTAGCTTGTGTGGTTTCTCGGTCTTCTTTATATGATCACATTAGAGAGCGCCAGTATGATGACCCTCATTTGCTTGTCCTTAAGGACACAGTTCAGCACGGTGATGCCAGAGATGTTATTATTGGGGATGATAGAGTATTGAGGATGCAGATTCGGATTTGTGTGCCTAATGTAGATGGGCTACGTGAGTTGATTCTGGGGGAGGCCCACAATTTGCGACATTCCATTCATTCAGTGCCGAAGATGTACCAGGACTTGAGGCAGCAATATTGGTGGAGAAGAATGAAGAAGTATGAGCATCAAAGACTAGGCGAATGGCTTCAAGGGATAGAGATTCAAGAGTGGAAATAGGATCGGATCACCATGGATTTTGTAGTTGGGCTCCCACGGACTTCGAGGAAGTTTGATGCTAATTTGGGTGATTGTGGATCGGCTGACCAAGTTCGCGCACTTCATTCCAGTTGGGGAGGCTACTTAGGAAACCGAGTGGGAGATGCGGCGCAACTATCCATACCTATTTGAGACTCCAGGTACATTTCTTGACTCGTTCGAGGACGAACGTGTACTTAAGAGGGGGAGGATGTAACAACCTGGCCAGTTGTTTTGAGAGTAATTGCCCCGTTCCCCCATTTATTGCTTATTTTGTACTTTATAGTTGTTATGTGACTTGTCGGGATAGTCGGTTCGGGTCCAGTGAGATTTCAGAATGAAATGAGACACTTAATCTCGAGGTTGAAAGCTTAAGTTGTAGTGATTGACCGGATGTTGATCTTTGAATAAACACTCCAGAACAGAGTTTTGATAGTTACATTAGCTCTGTTAGGTTATTTTTGACTTAGGAGCGTGTCCAGATTGTGATTTGGAGGTCCGTAATGGAACTAGGCTTTAAATGGCGAAAGTTAGAATTTTTGGAAAATTTGACCGGGAGTGGACTTTTTGATATCGGGGTCAGATTCTGATTCCGAAGTTGGAGTATCCATAATGTCAAATGTGACTCATGTGCAAAATTTCGGGTCAGTCGGACGTGTTTTGTTAGGTTTCGGCGTCGTTTGTGTAATTGGAATTTCATTTATTTCAATAGGCTTGAATCAGGGTGTGTTTCGTGTTTTTGAAGTTGTTTGATGTGATTTGAGGGCTCGATTAAATTCGTATGATGTATTGGGACTTGATGTTTTGTTCGGTTCAGGCCCCTGGGCCCTCGGGTTGATTTCAGATGCTTATCTGTAGACTGCATAGGAAAGGATTCGGGTGGGGGAGCGTCTACCTCCTCTCCCAAGCCTCGATTTGAAGTTTGAGGGAACGTTGAAGCTCACCAGCTTCTGGTGTAATCGCACTTGCGGAGTGGGGATCGTAGGTGCGTCCTCCAATAAGGTATCGAGAGGGCTATCACAGTCAGGTGCGAATTGATTACCCCTCGCAGAAGTGAGAAGGGAGCCGCAGAAGCGGCCAAGGAGTAAGTGAGCAAAGGTCGCAGGTGCGAGGTTATTTCCACACCTTTGTGGTCGCAAATGCAGCGTAAGGGCGCAGAATATCAGGGCTTGCAGGTGCGATGGGGAGTCCCGCACCTGCGATTGCGTAGATGCGGAGCGAGGACAACAGTAGCAGAGGCCCAGCTCCAGTGGTTCACCGCAGAAGCGAAATTTTGGTCGCTTCTGCGACACCACAGATGCGATTAAGTGTCCGCAGAAGCGGAAAGGCTGGACAAAAAGTTAGAAACTAGAGTTCGCGATTTTGGCTTCATTTCAAACATTTCAAACACGGTTTAGCCGATTTTTGAGAGTGTTTTCGAGGGGATTCTTGAGGTAAGTCCCTTGTGCTTATTTTTGATAAATAATATTGCTTCCCCTTTGATTTTTCTACCTAATTGGTGTGTATTTAAGGTGTACATTGGATGTTTTAGGCTAGAGATTTGGACAGTTTGATTGGGCAAGTTTGGGTGAGGATTTCATGTCGAATCTTGATAAATTTGGTATGGATAGACTCGTGGTTGAGTGGGCTTTCGGGTTTTATGACTTTTATCAAATTTCAAGACGTGCGCTCGGGGGCCGGCTTTTGAGCTGATTTTTGATTTTGATTAATAGCATCGCATTTTCTTATGGAGTTGATTCTTTTAGCTCGTATTGATTATATCGCAAATTTTATGGCTAGATTCGAGGTATTCGGAGGCCATTTTGCGAGGCAAGGGTGTGTTGGAGTAGAAATTTACTCGGATTGAGGTAATTAACAGTTCTAAATTTTGTTATGAGGGTACGAAACCCCATGTTACATGTCATGTATTTGGTTTTTACGTGAGGCACATGCTAGGTGACGGGCGTGTGGGCGTGCACCGTAGGAATTGTGACTCGGTCAAATTCTGTGGAACCGTGTAGTTGAATAATACGTTGTTATCTGCATATTCTCCATGTAGTAGAGAAATTGAACCACCAATCATGTTAGAAATCATGTTTAAACTATGTGTTGGAACTGTAGGGACCCACAGAGGTCGTGTACTTGTTGAATTATCCGCTAAACTGTTGTTTTATACTCAGTCACAGTATTACTCGATTATTTTATGTTAGTCTCTATTATTCCTTGTTGATACGTTATATCATTTCTGTTCAGGCTGACTTTCATGACTACTGAGAGCCCGAGAGACTGGGGAGATTTATGACTGAGTGAGGCCGAGGGCCTGATTATGAGATAGTAATACTATAGCACGTGAGTTGTCCGTGCGGATCCAGATATTATACTGTAGCACGTGAGTTGTCCGTGCAGATCCAGGTATTATATTATAGCACGTGAGTTGTCCGTGCAGCACGTAAGTTGTCCATGTGAATTATAGCGCTTAAGCTGAATTAGCCCCTCTGGAGTCTGCACACACCCCCAGTGAGTGCAGGTACCTACTGAGTGCGAGTGCCGAGTGTCGAGTGTCGAGTGCTGAGTGAATGGGAGGCTTAGTGAATGTGGCCTTGAGAGGATGCATTTGATTTAATTATTGTTGCACTTAACTTCCATGTATCAGTGTCTTGAAATTTCTGAAAGATATTACACTCTGTTTCACTTAAACCTGTCATGGAATAATTGTTTGACCTAATTTATCGAACTTGAGAGCATGCCTACTTTCCTATGTTGAAATCATTGTAATTGAATTATAAATGTGAACCTCGTCACTACTTTCAGTTCTTTATTTAATCTCGTTACTTACTGCGTTGGTTGTACTCACGCTACACCCTGCACCTTGTGTGCAGACCCAGGTCATCCGGTCACGGCGGTTGCTGAGTTTTGGAGTTCGGATTCTCGGAGACTATCAAGGTAGCTGCTTCTCGTTTCGTAGACCTTGTTTCTCCTTCCCTATGTTTCCACTTATTGTATTTAGTTTTAGATTATCATAGACAGTATTTTTATGGACTTATGATGGTTAGATGCTCATGTATTCAATGACATCCCGATGTTAAGACTTTCTGCGTTGTATTTTGTGTTTCTATCCTGTTTATCAAATCTTTTATTATTTAAACTACTTAAAGCCATTTTCTGTTAAAAATGTAGGAGTTATTTCGTAAATGTCGGCTTGCCAGTACCACAATAGGCGCCATCACAACAGGTTAGGATTTTGGGTTGTGACAGTAATTTCTGTATTGAACCAAAAATAGTTCATGAAATCTTCTGCCATATCCTGTCATTCCTCCGATTTATGGGGTCTGGGCGAGTGTACCAAGTAACTACCTCCCCGGTCAATCTTCCTACTCAAACTAGCTTATCGCAGTAGGCTCTCAAGTGTGCATGGGGATCGCCTATCCCATCAAAGATATCAAACGTCGGAGGTTTGTACCCTATTGGCATGTCCACATCAGGGTATATACACAGATCCTTATAATCAAGACTTTCACTTCCTCGAGCGACCTGAAAGTTCTTCGTTTGTTTTGTCAATGCTTGAAACTATTCGGATACTGACTTTTTCTCCCTATACTTAGCTTCTCTTTCCATTTTGGAATATTGATCAACTTCATAAGGCAACATGCACGTGACGGGCACTGTGAAAGTGGGTTCTGAAATGACATATACAGGAGGAACATATTGCTCGTGTGCAGTGGTATGTGCCACCGGTATGTGCTGGTTTTGGTTAGTGGTGATGGTGTTTTCATAACAAGGAGGGGTATGAACTGTGTTGGTAGCAATTGGTGGGTTTTTATGATGTCTGAACATAATATGGTATGTAAGGGGTCAGTATAGGAGGGTTCGGTAGGTTTGCAGGGGTTACTGGGGGTATAATCTGGGTGGTAGGGACTAAAGTTGGGGTATCGTTTCCTTGCGAGTAGTTGAAGCAAAATGGTCGAGAATCGAATCTAGAGAAGGAAAATAGGGTGGTTGTGGGAGCATTGTCACGTCGAGATGTGCCAATTCCCGAATGTGTTGTACTTCCTCCCTCAATGATTCTATCTCTTGGGCCATCCTAGCAACATGTTCATCATTCCGAGTATCATCTTTCTCTCTTGATCGCCCCGGGCTATCAGCTATTATCAGAGCGTGTTCGGTCGGGTTATCTATCGCAGACATCTTCCCTTTTGATCTCAAGTTGTACGACAGTTCCGCTTGTTTTGGATCAACAGGAGCCAACTTCTTCTTTTGGAGAATAATAATAAAGTAATACGAGAAAAGGAAAAAAAAAAAAGAAAAAGAACTGAAGTCAATTTCAGTGTTTGCACAAATATAGACACACAAAGCAGTTAGTTCACGTATTCAAGCAAGCGCGTATCCTAAAGTTCGAGGGACCTCACTTTGCTGGAGATAGGCCTAAGTCGCGAATTTGACAAACGATTAGATTTATGCATTCAAATCCGGAGCAAGTTTGGTTTTCATTAATAATATTTGGATTGTAACAGGCGGGAGCAAAGGTTACATAATTGTTTTCAACATCCATAAGGTTACATGGGCTCAACAAACTTGCCCTTAGGGAAATGGAAAGGGTTCGAGAAAAAAGATACAAGGCGGGAAAAGGGGTGAAATCTACCAGCTTCTAGCAGCAGTCCCCAGAATCATTTCCCATCTATTCTTTGTTTTCTTTCGGTACTTCTTCTGAGTCTTCTTCAAATTCTTCTTCATCATCATTGAACTCGGGCTCTTCCTCCAGTTCTATCTCAGACTCAATTTGTATACGGTCAACTACTCGGTCATCATCTTCGGGAGGTGGCTTCATGTGATCATTTGACCCCGGAACCACTTGGCGGTGTAGGGAGGTAGTCACGAGGTAGTGCAGCAAAATCTCATGATAGATTTGACTTCGAATAATGTTGCTAACACCCACAAAGTAGTCAACTATTGCCTCTTGCAGAAAGAAGTGCTCTGTGGCCAATATTTGAAGCAATACGTTGTATCTTTTAAAGAAATCATTCCCCCGGGAACATGCAGGCAATGCTCTAAGAATTTCTGCTAAAACCATAGGTACCAAGGTGGCTTAGAGGTTTCCCCATAATGTTGCGAAGACCATAGGCAGCAAGTTGATATTGATTCATCATCTTCTTTGCGGGAAAACCAACAACCATAGCAGCGCCACAGAGAAGGTTATGGGACGAAGACTTTCCCGGGTATCCTGATCACAATGAACTTCTCCCAAGTACCATTCATAGCTCTCATGATGTCCAAACCTGTTGGTCAAGTCTTACCCATCCATCTTCGATGTTCCTTAAGCTCCGACTACCTAAAGCGTTGAGAAACCTATAGTCGGGCATGGTGATCGGTACTATCGGCTTCCTCCCTGTAAATGGCAGCTCTGTGATGCTGGTAACTTCTTCCAATATTGGCACCAACTCACAGTCAGCAAACTTGAAGACCACTTTGGCCGGATCCTGTAACTCTATCGGAAAACAGGTGAGTACCTTATTGGTCCAGATGTTCAATAAGGCAGTCAATGCTCCTAAGTGCGTCTGGATTTTGTCTCCATGCTCTCGGTGGATGTTTTTCCACCATTGCTTTATCTTGTGCGGTGCTCCCATTACCATATTGATTTTGGGGGTGTTCTGGTTGATTTCCATTTTTGAAGAGGGTAGAGAAAAAAAAAAGGGTTTGATAAGTTTTTACTTTGGATCATTTGTGTCTCGTCACGAATTAGTTTGTCTTTCCACAAAAGTCATGTCATTGGGAGCATAACCCATTGAAATTAGGGTGACTTTCCTAATTGTGTGTCGATTCCAAGGACCGACTCACCTAAGGTTTATGCAATATGACCTAAGTTTGCTAGAGTAAAGTGTTTCCTAATTTCGAGTTGGAATGAATATTGCAAGAAGTTATGTCAGTTGACCTTAAAAGGTCATTCTCTGAAACTAAAGAATTTTGAAAGAAGGTTCGGAGGGGTGTAAAAGATAACCCTCGCTTGTCATTGTGTGTGATAGTGTACGGTGAAGACTCGATAGGAAAGAGTGTGATGACAGTATATATAAAGCAGTAGCAGTTAGTGGATGTTAGTAATAATATTAAAGCAAGCAAATAAGTATATAATGAGCAAGTAAGGCAGGTAAGCATGTAGTTGCAGATTAAACACAGTTAAAGTAGTATATCAACAATCCTAAATTCCAAGTCTTGTCTAAGTCTGCTAAGGTCAGAATCTAAGTGTGAAGCCACAGCAGAGTCACCATGTTGTTGCACCCTAGTTTGCACAAGTCAAAACAAGATTCAACTAGTGATTTCCCTGTTGATGATAAAAGAGAGTCGCCACCTAATATTTAAAGGTATACTAGGGTACCTATTTAATTATTAAGATCATCATCCTATTATTCTAATAACCAGTGAGACTTTGGGTAACGGTTCTTGTTCTTCTCAAGAGAAGGTGTTAGGCACCCCGTAAAATCTACCTGAGGTAGCTCCATAGGACATAGACTAGGTTAAGGAATTAGATGTCTATATTCTACTTAGTTAAAGATTAGAGGTTTTATAGCTTACTCTATATCTCTTTTAAATATTACCGTTTTGAAAGAAAATAGTATATGTATTTCTAAAAGGGCTAGGTTTCACTTATAAAAGCCTTGGAGAAAAATCTACATAATTGAAAGAATTTTAGAAGTATACCTATAGTACTTATGTTTGCAAGCTTTGTAAAATATAGCTAAGTTTAAAATACTTCATCATTTAAAATGGTACGGCTACTTGTATAATTTTGGTAATGTAAAGGTTGTTTTAATAAAGTAGGCTTTAGGTATACCTTTAAGATTTATTCTCAAATTTTTACTCAAATTCAAACAATTTAAAAGTCTTTAATTGCAGCCGTGTTTGATTCCAGAAATAGCCAACTTTGGAAATCAAACTAGAATTATTTTCTACCAAGTCTTAATGCTTCTTTTATCTTTACCCACATCTTTAAGGCTTGCCTAGGTTGTTAATATAACTCAAATAAATAAAGCAAGGTATTTAATCAAATATCATTAATGTTATATACATATGAAAACAACAGTAAATTTAATAAAGTGATACGGGAAGGGAATGGATTCATGTTTTGGGCCTAAAAGAAATTGGGCCCAGTAGACAATGAAGAGAACAACAGTAGCTTCAGACGACCTCCATTTTCAGGATAGAATTCAGGCCTGAGTTCTTTGAGAACTCGACAAGCCCAACTCGCACACATGCGTAAAAATAGAGAAGGTTATTAGATATATGGCCCAATACAAAATACAAACACAAGTAACATCAATATAGGCCCAAGACAAAGCTGTAACCATCAATAGTAACCAAAAATGCAGAAATTAATATGAAGTCACATATCGTAAGGTGATGTACAATGAAAACCTTTATTTTCATTGAACACTAAACCTAAAGAGATTAGACAATGTCAATTGATTAAAGGCATAGGGTAAAATTTCGTTCATGGCCAAGGTACTCTTTGGATCCCTGGCACTTCAAAGTTCACAAGGGTCTTAAGGACCCCGAGCAATGCTTGTGTTAGGGAGAGTAGCTCAACCAAGAACTAAATTCTACTCGCAAATACCCCTAACTACTCGCACTTACTCTTCTCTGCAGGTTTAGGTGCTAATGATGTAGTCAATGTAAACCTCAATACCACAGTGGTAACTATACACAAGAAAAGATGTATTTCTTACAAATTACAATTCAGAACACCAAAGTATCATCAAACATCTCATGATTTGCACAAAAGAATGTAATACTATCATCTATTCTTATCAGGCTTAAGAGCACTCAAACAGAATAAATTCTAGGTGCTAGAAAATAGTGAGAAAATAACAACACATAAATATAAGGACTCAAAATAGGTAAATTATGTAGTTAAAAGGAACATGGGAGATATCAAGCATATCAACCTCAATAGCCCTACTAGTCGGTTCATACTTATGAAGGTCATTAGCTATGATCATGTACTTAATCATGTCCACATTTAATGGGAATCTACTCACAAACTAGCACTCCACTTCTCATTGTGTGTGAGAGTTAACAATCCGCTTCAAAGTTCTCAAGGAGCAAGGACAGGCAAAGACTTTAGCAGGTGATCCCTAAAGAGATCTTCATTACATTTGGGTTGGTCAAGAATGAAATGTATAATCCTACATTCCGACAATATAGATGAACATCACGGGGGGCCTCCTAAGTCTATGACTGACTACAGTAAACTCAATAGGTCTCAGGGATCTGGGAACACAGTCAAAAATAGTTCCTCTTCTGAGATAGGGATGAGTACCAAACTCCCAATGGATGGTATTTATACATGTGGATGTTGTATTCTAACCAAACTTACAGCATTAAAACACGACTGAGTACTAAACATGGAATTAGGCTAACATTGTCATCATAGTAGTCCTGAATAGTGAAAATTTGTACTAGGCAAGCATATTTCAGTTATGAGCTAAATCGATAAAGTTGTCTTAGTGAAGTTTTGCAACACATCGGTCTATCAGATGGTATTCATCTATAGCATGTGCAAATTTCGATCAAGCTTCTAGGCATCACTTGAACTAAGTAGGTAGCAGCAGACAAACTAAAGCACAGAGATTCATTGGAGCCTAATCCAATTACGTTGAGGCATTATTTCATACAGTGAAGTTCACAGATATGATAGACCAGTTATGGGAGCTGACAGAAGATTCTTACAATGAGTTTCTAAAGTTATAAAATCTCAGAAGACATATTAAAGAAGGAGACAGTTCAAACATTGTAAAATACCATGCTTAGATAAAGTGATAGCCCTATACTTAACATCATATGTTCATAACTTATTGGGCCAGATATCAAATAAATCATACCAATAATACTAAGACATAACAGACATGAGAGCTACAATAGAACATCAGAAGATTTAGACAACTATTAAGGCCGTTTGAAAGTTTTTTTTCTTATTCTTCAGGAGCTTAAGAATATATAAGTTATCAAAAATGTTCAGCAAGATTAGCAGAATAACTAATCAATACATGGTTCTATTTTCAGCACATTAAGGAACTTATGATTCCAGAGTTCATTGATCAATTATAGATTAATAACAAACACATAGAGATAATAAACAATAACAGGATAGAGATAGAGTCATTTAACAAAATTTAAAAGAGCAAATGATTGCAATTAAACAATAAAAAGAGGAAGAAGGTTGAGGTTCACTGACCTCCTTTTGGGTGGCAAACCAAAAAAGAGTTTTATCCAGCTGTTGAGAATCCAAGACTCAACTCCGACTAGTGTAATGCTCAAAATAGGGAAGAATAAAAAAACTAGTTAGAAAGAAACCTAGCTTGATTTTTGCTGCTCAAGATTAGGAATTGATTGTTTGTTCAGTGATTTGTATGTGTGTTCTCTTTTTAGGCGAGAGCATTAAAGCCTCTATTTATAGTGGCATTAAAATGCCTCTAGGGCTAGACATGATTCAAATTGTGTAGTGAATGATGATTATAGTTGAATTGTCACGACCCGGATTTCCAACCTCTCGGGAATCGTGATGGCGCCTACTATTGAATTCCAGGCAAGCCAACCAACCGAATTATTTACCACGTTTTCATTCGAAATCAATTCAACTACAACCAACCATAAATAAACAACACAATTTAACGGGCAAAATGCATAGAATATTTCAAATAAAAATCTCTTTTACAACTACCCAAGATCTGGTGTCACAGTTTCACAGACTGTCTAAGAGTTTCTACAAATACGATTCTGAAGAAATAACAAAACACTGTCACCGAGCTACGTGGAAGAAACAGGTGAGGGAAAAGGATAGGGGACGCCAAGATCTGCGAACGTCTGCAGTACTACCTTGGGTCGCCTGATAATCACAAAGCTGGAAGCCTTCTACTGTCCGAAACCTGCGGCACCGGGATTTGCACAGAAGAGTGCAGAGCGTAGTATCAGCACAACCGACCCCATGTGCTGGTAAGTGCCTGGCCTAACCCCGACGAGGTGGTGACGAGGCTAGGACCAGACTTCGGATAAACCTGTACAGTTATAAACATATATGTATCTACAGCAGGAAACTAGAAATACATAAATAATTTAAAGGGGGAAAGAAATCATACATAGCAGTAACAGACAAAATAAGCGAAACGAATCGTCAATGAATAAGAAGGAAAACTGCAGTTTAGCCTTTAACACAATGAGATGAAATACAAGCCACCTTCACCTCTCGTAACCTCTTGTTGCAGGCGTGCAACCCGTTCCCACTTACAGTAACCTCTTGTGGCAGGCGTGCCACCCGCTCCCACTTACAATATATCCCGTGGCAGGCGTGCCACCCGCTCCCACTTACCATATATCCCGTGGCAGGCGTGCCCCCCGCTCCCACTTACAATATATATCCTGTGGCAGGCGTGCCACCCGCTCCCGCTTACAATATATATCCTGTGGCAGGCGTGCCACCTACTCCCACTTCCATTACCACAACAAATCACAAGAAGTCCCGGCAAGAGAACAAGACAACATAACAACTTCCTAATGAAGCAACATCAGACAATCATCCTGGCCAGGGGGAAATCAGCTATAACCAAATCATATTCGACTCTTATTTAGCCCAATTATCATTTCATTAAACCTAGACACGACGCTACTATTGTGACACCGGATCCCTTGAACCCCTAACTAACTCCTAAGACATAACCCATGACTTAGCCACTGAACCCCTTTTTGACTCCTAATAATTCCTTATTCAACTAGTCCTTCTAACAATCTGAATTATGTCGAATAGAAGATGCATAAACCTGAAATCAAGAGGAACAATTACAATGATAAATTCATGTGATAGGTGTACCACTCGCCCTCATTTCACAATATCTTGTGGCAGGCGTGCCACCCGCTCCCACTTATGTCACAACAATGTCACGGATAATATTCAAAAATTAGAACAATAGTTGCACAACAATTATTAATAAACGACCCGCGGTCATGCTCGACAAAAATGTATAGGTATTCGTCACCATACCTATACATTGTTCTCAACAAGAATCAATTTAGCAATTAGCACAGGATTCCTAGTCCCTCAAGCTAAGATTAGGACAACCACTTACCTCGCTTTGCTTCTAAATTCTAGGTTTCCAATGCATTCAAATGTCTGCAACAATCAAAGCCACAAACCTTCGAGCCTCAAACTCGTCTTAAATTTCTAGTACTGTTCCATCACGAAATCGTTTGCAATTTGTGTTGGGGTTTTGGGGTTAGAAAGTGGGAAATTTCGTAACTGATGTTGGGGTGTTGAAAGGGTGATTTCACGGTTGTTTTTCAGTGTATTTGGGGTTGTTTTCAAACGATTTCTCAGCTGGGTTTTGGTGAGTTTAAATGGGGAAAGCTGGGTTGATAATTGGAGGTTGATAGCTATGTGATGGAGGTGTTTTTCATGGAATTTGGGGCTGTTTACAAGGTGATTTGCTATGGTTTGAAGGAGGTTTGGTGAGTTTTACATAGAAAGTGTCGAAATTAAGAGGGTTTTTTCATGTTAGGGTTATGGGTCCTTATTTATAGTGGGTCAAAAATCGGAATGAAAATAAGTTGCCAGATGCCAGAATGCGATCGCATTCTGGTCGCAGAACACATATGCGGTCCGCATTTGGGCTGCATTTCTGACACAACTTTTGACCCCAAAACTCTGCCTCACTCTGCGATCCTACTGTCAGTTTTGCGGTTCGCATTCCTGAAATGCGGTCCGCATTCTCGTCGCATTTTCGACAAAAGGTTTGCCCAATTTTTCTATTTCACTATGCGATCCAGGAAGTGAAGTCTGCGGTCCGCATTTCCAGTATGCGATCGCATACTGACCGCAGATCCTAACCTAGTTTTATACCCAGGTTTCTGCTTCACTATGTGGCGCCTGTGCGAGATATGCGGTTCGCATATCAGAAATGCGATCGCATTTCTTGCACTTCTTAATTTTTTGAACTCTTTTCTTATTTTATTCGAATTCTTATACCTCATACCTGGCAAGAATATTAAAATTGCACAATTACAAAGGGGAATTTGCACTTAAGGCAACCAAGTCTAAACAATTAGCATCACATTTGTTTCTACGATACATCGGGCCGTTACATTCTCCCCCTCTAAAACAACCGTTCGTCCTCGAACGGACAGGATAAAGAAGTACCTGCATCGGGGAAAAGATGTGGATAGCGGCTCCGGATATCGGACTCAAACTCCCAGGTCGATGCCTTAGGAGGCTGACCTCTCCACTGAACACGAACAGAAGAAAAACTCCTCGACCTCAGCTGACGGACTTGTCGGTCTAGAATGGCTACAGGTTCTTCCTCGTAAGAGAAGTCCTTGTCCAACTGAACGGTGCTGAAATCTAGCACATGAGTGGGATCGCCGTGATATTTCCGGAGCATGGATGCATGAAAAACTGGATGCACGGCTGATAAGCTCGGCGGCAATGCAAGCCTATAAGCCAGCTCCCCCACTCGATCAAGAATTTCGAATGGACCAATAAACCTAGGGCTGAGCTTGCCCTTCTTTCCAAATCTCATCATGCCTTTCATGGGCAATACTCGGAGTAATACCCGTTCACCGACCATAAAGGCTATATCTCGTGACTTACGATCTGCATAGCTCTTTTGCTGTGGTCAGAGTTGTCTTGAGCTTCTGAAAACTCGCCTCACACTCATCCGACCACCTGTACTGGGCAGTTTTCTGGGTCAACTTGGTCATCCAGGCTGCAATAGATGAAAACCCCTCCACGAACCAACGATAGTAGCCTACCAGTCCCAAGAAACTTCGAATCTCTATGACTGATGCCGGCCTAGGCCAGTTCTTGACCGTCGCAATTTTCTTCGGATCAACCTGAATGCCCTCCGCCGATACAATTTGACCCGGAAATGTAACCGAATTTAACCAGAATTCACATTTCAAAAACTTAGCATACAACCGACTATCCCTCAATGTCTGAAGAAGCACTCTGAGATGTTGTTCGTGCTCTTCCTGGCTGCGGGAATATACCAGGATGTCGTCAATGAAGACTATCACGAACGAATCCAGATAAGGTCTGAACAATCAGTTCATCAAATCCATAAAAGCTGCTGGGGCATTTGTCAACCCGAATGACATAACCAGGAATTCATAATGCCCGTACCGAGTGCAGAAAGCTGTCTTAGGGACATCGGACGCCCTAATCTTCAACTGATGGTAGCCAGATCTCAAATCAATCTTTGAAAATACGCTGGCACCCTGGAGCTGATCGAACAAATCATCAATCCTCGGCAATGGGTACTTATTTTTTATGGTAACCTTGTTCAATTGTCGGTAATCGATGCACATTTTCATTGACCCGTCCTTCTTTTTAACGAATAACACGGGCGCACCCCAAGGTGAAACACTAGGTCTAATGAAACCCTTCTCGAGCAAGTCTTGCAACTGCTCTTTCAATTCTTTTAACTCTGGCAGGGCCATGCGGTATGGCGGAATAGAAATGGGTTGAGTGCCCGGAGCCACATCAATGCAAAAGTCAATATCCCTGTCGGGAGGCATTCTCGGCAGGTCGGAGGGGAAAACCTCGGGAAACTCACGGACCACGGGCACAGACTCAATAGAGAGGACCTCGGCACTGGAATCACGAACATGAGCCAGATAAGCCAAACACCCCTTCTCGACCATACGTCGAGCCTTCACATAAGAGATAATATTACGGGTGGGATGACCAGGAGTCCCTTTCCACTCTAAACAGGGAATCCCCGGTAAAGCTAAGGTCACAGTCTTGGCATGGCAGTCCAGGATGGCATGGTAAGGTGATAACCAGTCCATCCCCAATATGACATCAAAATCAACCATGTCTAAAAGCAATAAATCTACACGAGTCTCAAGGCCCCCAATCACTACAACACAGGAACGATGGACTCGATCTACCACAATGAAATCACTCACCGGGGTGGACACATGTACAGGAGCACTCAATGAATCACTAGGCACGACCAGATACGGTGCAAAGTAAGATGAGACATATGAGTAAGTAGACCCCGGATCAAATAATACTGAAGCTTCTCTATCACAAACCAGAATTGTACCTGTAATTATAGCATCTGAAGCCTCAGCCTCGGGCCGGACTGGGAAAGCATAACATCGGGGCTGGGCCCCACCACCCTGAGCTACATCTCTAGGACGGCCTGCTGCTGGCTGTCCCCCACCTCTGCCGACCTGAACTCCACCTCTGGTACCACTACCTCTATCTCTAGAACCTCTACCCCCACCTCTAGCTAGTTGGGTCGGCTGCGGGACATTTGGTGCCTGCGCCATAGCACGAGAATCCTAGTGTGGAGAATTTCTTAAAGCTTGACGACAATACTTAGCAATGTGCCTTGTGTCGCCACAAACAAAACAAGCCCTCGGCCGTTGATCCTGAAGACTCTGAAGCGGTGGTGCACTGATGGGTTGTTGATCAAGATACTGCATCTGAGGACCGCGGTTACCTGAAGCACTGTGAGAAACCTGAAGGGCTGACTGAAAGGGCCTAGGAGGATGGCCTCTACCATATGAATCCCTGCTTCCAGATGAAGCACCAATGAATCTGCCGAAATGACGGGGTCTCTTATCCAACCCATGACCACCCCCATGTGACAAAATCGTCTCGACTCTGCGGGCCACATTGACCGCCTCCTGGAATGTAATCTCACTACCAGTCTCCCTAGCCATCTGAAGGCGAATCGGCTGAATGAGACCGTCAATAAATCTCCTCACCCTCTCCCTCTCTGTAGGAAGTATGATGAGAGCATGTCGAGCCAAGTCGATGAACCTGGACTCATACTGGGTAACTGTCATGGACCCCTGTTGAAGGCACTCAAACTGCCTCCGATAAGCCTCTCTCTGAGTGACGGGGAGAAACTTTTCCAGAAACAACTCTGTAAACTGTTCCCAAGTTAAAGATGGCAGACCGGCTGGTCTAGTCAAGCAATAGTCCCTCCACCAAGTTTTGGCGGATCCAGACAGGCGAAATGCCGCGAAGTCTACCCCGTTGGTCTCAACAATACCCATATTCCTGAGGACCTCGTGGCAACTGTATAGGAAGTCCTGGGGATCCTCCAAAGAAGCACCGCTGCAGGTAGTAGTGAAGAGCTTGGTGAACCTATCCAGTCTCCACAAAGCATCGGCTGACATGGCCGCCCCATTGCCAGCCTGAGCTACTGCTCCCGGCCGAACCATCATAGCTGGCTGAACTGCTGGGACCTGAGCCTGGGGAGCTACTTGCCCCGGAGTACGAGTAGTCGTAGTCTGAGTCCCTTCCCCAGCCTGAGGAGTGGCTGGCGCTACAGGAAGTAAGCCCGCTCTAGTGACATTCTCCATGAGGCCCACCAACCGGACCAAAGCGTCCTGAAGGACCGGGGTAGCAATAAACCCCTCAGGGACCTGAGCTGGGCCCACTAGACCTGCTGGGGCCAGAACCCCCTCGTCAAGATCAATCTAAGGTTCCGCCATTGGTGTGGCTGCAAGAGGCTGAGTCCTGCCCCTGCCTCGACCCCTAGCACGACCTTGACCTCGCCCTCTGACCCGTGTAGGAGCTGTTGCTGGGAGCTCGGGCTGCTGAGCGGTAGAAGAGGAAGCGCGTGTTCTCGCCATTTGCGAAAGAATAGAGTGGGAATCCAATTAGTATTTGAGGGGCAAACCGCACGACAAGAATGAACAAAAGTGGAGTCTTTTCCTAACTCTGTAGCCTCTAGGGGATAAATACAGACATCTCCGTAACGATCCCTCAGACCCTACCGAGTTGTCTGTGAACTGTGAGGCCTATGTAAACCTAGGGCTCTAATACAAACCTGTCACGACCCAAATTTCCCACCTCTCGGGAGTCGTGATGGCCCCTACTAGAGAAATCTAGGCAAGCCAATCAACCGAATTATTTACCACGTTTTCATTCGAAACCAATTCAGCTAAAACCAACCATAAATAAACAACAAAATTTAACGAGCAAAATGCATAGAATATTTCAAATAAAAATCTCTTTTACAAACTACCTAAGATCCGGTGTCACAGTTTCACAAACTGTCTAAGAGTTTCTACAAATAAGGTTCTGAAAGAAATAACAAAATACTGTCTCCGAACTACGTGGAAGAAGCAGGTAAGGGAAATGGATAGGGGACGCCAAGATCTGCGAACGTCTGCAGTACTACCTTGGGTCGCCTGATGATCACAAAGCTAGAAGCTATCTACTGTCCGAAACTTGCGGCGCCGAGATCTGCACAAAAGAGTGCAGAGTGTAGTATCAGCACAACCGACCCCATGTGCTGGTAAGTGCTTGGCCTAACCCCGGCGAGGTAGTGACGAGGCTAGGACCAGACTCCAAATAAACCTGTTTAGTTATAAACATATATGTATCTACAGCAGAAAACTAGGAATACATAAACAATTTAAACGAGGAAAAGAAAACATACATTGCAATAACAGACAAATAAAGCGAAACGAATCATCAACGATTAAGAAGGAAAACTGCAATTTAGCCTTAAACACAATGAGATGAAATACAAGCCACCTTCAGCTCCCGTAACCTCTTGTTGCAGGCGTGCAACCCGTTCCCACTTACAGTAACCTCTTGTGGCAGGCGTGCCACCCGCTCCCACATAAATCACATCCTGTGGCAGGCGTGCCACCCGCTCCCACTTACAATATATCCTGTGGTAAGCGTACCACCCGCTCTCATTCACAATATATCTCGTGGTAGGCGTACCACCCGCTCCCATTCACAATATATCTTGTGGCAGGCGTGCCACCCGCTCCCACTTACAATACCACAACAATCACAAGAAGTCCCGGCATGGGGACGAGGCAACATAACAACATCCCAATGAGGGGATAAACAACATCAAACAATCATCCTGGCCAGGGGAAATCAGCTATNACAGACTCAATAGAGAGGACCTCGGCACTGGAATCACGAACATGAGCCAGATAAGCCAAACACCCCTTCTCGACCATGCGTCGAGCCTTCACATAAGAGATAATATTACGGGTGGAATGACCAGGAGTCCCTTTCCACTCTAAACGGGGCATACCCGGTAAAGCTAAGGTCACAGTTTTGGCATGGAAGTCCAGGATGGCATGGTAAGGTGATAACCAGTCCATCCCCAATATGACATCAAAATCAACCATGTCTAAAAGCAATAAATCTACACGAGTCTCAAGGCCCCCAATCACTACAACACAGGAACGATGGACTCGATCTACCACAATGAAATCACTCACCGGGGTGGACACATGTACAGGAGCACTCAATGAATCACTAGGCACGACCAGATACGGTGCAAAGTAAGATGAGACATATGAGTAAGTAGACCCTAGATCAAATAATACTGAAGCTTCTCTATCAAAAACCAGAATTGTACCTGTAATTACAGCATCTGAAGCCTCAGCCTCGGGCCGGGCTGGGAAAGCATAACATCGGGGCTGGGCCCCACCACCCTGAGCTACATCTCTAGGACGGCCTGCTACTGGCTGTCCCCCACCTCTGCCGACCTGAACTCCACCTCCGGTACCCCAACCTCTATCACCTCTACCCCCACCTCTAGCTAGTTGGGCCGGCTGCGGAACATTTGGTGCCTGTGCCATTGCACGAGAATCCTGGTGTGGAGAATTTCTTAAAGCTTGACGACAATACTTAGCAATGTGCCTTGTGTCGCCACAAATTAAACAAGCCCTCGGTCGTTGATCCTGAAGACTCTGAAGCGGTGGTGCACTGATGGATTGTTGATCAAGATACTGCATCTGAGGACCGCGGTTACCTGAAGCACTGTGAGAAACCTAAAGGGCTGACTGAAAGGGCCTAGGAGGATGGCCTCTACCATATGAATCCCTGCTCCAGATGAAGCACCAATGAATCTGCCGAAATGACGGGGTCTCTTATCCGACCCATGACCACCCCCATGTGACAAAACCGTCTCGACTCTACGGGCCACATTGACCGCCTCCTGGAATGTAATCTCACTACCAGTCTCCCTAGCCATCTGAAGGCGAATCGGCTGAATGAGGCGAATCGGCTGATGAGAGCATGTCGAGCCAAGTCGATGAACCTGGACTCATACTGGGTAACTGTCATGGAACCCTGTTGAAGGCGCTAAAACTGCCTCCGATAAGCCTCTCTCTGAGTGATGGGGAGAAACTTTTCCAGAAACAACTTTGTAAACTGTTCCCAAGTTAAAGATGGCAGACCGGCTGGTCTAGTTAAGCAATAGTCCCTCCACCAAGTTTTGGCGGATCCAGACAGGCGAAATGCCACGAAATCTACCATGTTGGTCTCAACAATACCCATATTCCTGAGGACCTCGTGGCAACTGTATAGGATGTCCTGGGGATCCTCTGAAGAAGCACCGCTGAAGGTAGTAGTGAAGAGCTTGATGAACCTATCCAGTCTCCACAAGGCATCGGCGGACATGGCCGCCCCATTGCCGGCCTGAGCTACTGCTCCCGGCTGAACCATCATAGCTGGCTGAACTGCTGGGACCTGAGCCTGGGGAGCTACTTGCTCCGGAGTACGGGTAGCCGTAGTCTGAGTCCCTTCCCCAGCCTGAGGAGTGGCTGGCGCTACAGGAAGTAAGCCTGCTCTAGTGACATTCTCCATGAGGCCCAGCAACCGGACCAAAGCGTCCTGAAGGACCGGGGTAGCAATAAGCCCTTCGGGGACCAGAGCTAGGCCCACCGGAACTGCTGGAGCTGGAACCTCCTCGTCAAGATCAATCTGAGGTTCCGCCATTGGTGTGGCTATAGGAGGTTGAGTCCTGCCCCTGCCTCGACCCCTAGAACGACCTCGACCTCGCCCTCTGCCCCATGTAGGAGCTGTTGCTGGGAGCTCGGGCGGTTGAGCGGTAGAAGAGGAAGCGCGTGTTCTCGCCATCTGCGAGGAACATAATAGGAATTCAATTAACATTAAGAAACAAAACCGCACGATAAGAAAGAACTAATGTGAAGTTTTTCCTAACTCTATAGCCTCTAGGGGATAAATACAGACGTCTCCGTACCGATCCCTCAGACTCTACCAAGTTGTCTGTGAACTTTGAGACCCATGTAAACCTAGAGCTCTGATACCAACCTGTCACGACCAGGATTTCCCACCTCTCGGGAATCGTGATGGCGCCTACTAGTGAAATCTTGGCAAGCCAATCAACCGAATTATTTACCACGTTTTCATTCGAAATCAATTCAACTACAACCAACCATAAATAAACAACACAATTTAATGAGCAAAATGCATAGAATATTTCAAATAAAAATCTCTTTTACAACTACCCAAGATCTGGTGTCACAGTTTCACAGACTGTCTAAGAGTTTCTACAAATACGGTTCTGAAAGAAATAACAAAACACTGTCTCCGAACTTCATGGAAGAAACAGGTGAGGGAAAAGGACAGGGGACGCCAAGATCTGCTAACGTCTGTAGTACTACCTTGGTCGCCTGATAATCACAAAGCTGGAAGCGTTCTACTGTCCGAAACCTGCGGCAGCGGGATCTGCACAAAAGAGTGCAGAGTGTAGTATCAGCACAACCGACCCCATGTGCTGGTAAGTGCCTGGCCTAACCCCGGCGAGGTAGTGACGAGGCTAGGACGAGACTCCGGATAAAATTGTACAGTTATAAACATATATGTATTTACAGCAGGAAACTAGAAATACATAAACAATTTAAACGGGGGAAAGAAAACATACATTGCAGTAACAGACAAAATAAGCGAAACGAATCGTCAATGAATAAGAAGGAAAACTGCAGTTTAGCCTTTAACACAATGAGATGAAATACAAGCCACCTTCACCTCTCATAACCTCTTGTTGCAGGCGTGCAACCCATTTCCACTTAAAGTAACCTCTTGTGGCAGGCGTGCCACCCGCTCCCACTTACAATATATCTCGTGGCAGGCGTGCCACCTGCTCCCACTTATAATATATCTTGTGGCAGACGTGCCACCCGCTCCCACTTACAATATATATCCTGTGGCAGGCATGCCACCTGCTCCCACTTCCATTACAACAACAAATCACAAGAAGTCCCGGCAAGAGAACAAGACAACATAACAACTTCCCAATGAGGGAATAGACAGCATCAGACAATCATCCTGGCCAGGGGGAAATCAGCTATAACCAAATCATATTCGACTCCTATTTAGCTCAATCAATGTTAGTACTTAATTACAGTCGAAGTTCTATAATTTACCTCCTAACCCAATTATCATTTCATTATACCTAGACACGACGCTACTATTGTGACACCGGATCCCTTGAACCCCTAATTCTAACAATCTGAATTATGTCGAATAGAAGATGCATAAACCTGAAATCAAGAGGAACAATTACAATGATAAATTCATGTGTTAGGAGTACCACTCGCCCTCATTTCAAAATATCTTGTGGCAGGCGTGCCACCCGCTCCCACTTATGTCACAACAATGTCACAGATAATATTTAGAAATTAGAACAATAGTTGTACAACAATTATTAATAAACGACCCACGGTCATGCTCGACACCAATGTATAGGTACTCGTCACCATACCTATACATTGTTCTCAACAAGAATCAATTTAGCAATTAGCACATGATTCCTAGTCCCTCAAGCTAAGATTAGGACAACCACTTACCTCGCTTTGCTTCTAAATTCTAGGTTTCCAATGCATTCAAATCTCTGCAACATTCAAAGCCACAAACCTTCGAGCCTCAAACTCGTCTTAGATTTCTAGTACTGTTCCATCACGAAATCGTCGGCAATTTGTGCTAGGGTTTTGGGGTTAGAAAGTGGGAAATTTCGTAACTGATATTGGGGTGTTGAAAGGGTGATTTCACGGTTGTTTTTCAGTGTATTTGGTGTTGTTTTCTGACGATTTCTCAGCTGGGTTTTGGTGTGTTTAAATGGGGAAAGCGACGTTGATAATTGGAGGTTGATAGCTATGTGATGAAGGTGTTTTTCATGGAATTTGGGGCTGTTTACAAGGTGATTTGCTATGGTTTGAAGGTGGTTTGGTGAGTTTTACATAGAAAGTGTTGAAATTAAGAGGGTTTTTACATGTTAGGGTTATGGGTCCTTATTTATAGTGGGTCAAAAATCGGAATGAAAATAAGTTGCTAGATGCCAGAATGCGATCGCATTCTGGTCGCAGAACACATATGCGGTCCGCATTTGGGCCGCATTTCTGACACAACTTTTGACCCCAAAACTCTGCCTCACTCTGCGATCCTACTGTCAGTTTTGCGGTTCGCATTCCTGAAATGCGGTCCGCATTCTCGTCGCATTTTCGACGAAAGGTTTGCCCAGTTTTTCTGTTTCACTATGCGATCCAGGAAGTGAAATCTGTGGTCCGCATTTCCAGTATGCGATCGCATACTGACCGCAGATCCAAACCTGGTTTTATACCCAGGTTTCTGCTTCACTATGCGGCGCCTGTGCGAGATATGCGGTTCGCATATCTGAAATGCAATCGCATTTCTTGCACTTCTTAATTTTTTGAACTCTTTTCTTATTTTATTCGAATTCTTATACCTCATACCCGGCAAGAATATTAAAATTGCACAATTACAAAGGGGAATTTGCACTTAAGGCAACCAAGTCTAAACAATTAGCATCACATTTGTTTCTACGATACATCGGGCCGTTACATGAATGATGTGAGCAAAACTAAGTGAATCAGAGAGGAACAGAGTGGGGAAATCATCGAGAGTTTTACCTGAGTGAAGAATGGTCGTTGAAGGCGAGAAACCATCGGACAAAACCCTAATGCCTAGAGGTTACTATGTTTGACCTCTGGACACGAATATTGATGATGGTGCTGAAGAAAATCAACCATCCATGCCATGGATTCAAAAACGCAGAAGAAAGAATAGGCGACTGCAGTAACACGATTTGGGGCCTTAGACTTTAATTTAGTTTTTGAAATCTATCGGTGAACATGGAAAGGAATAGTTGGATTCGCGTTGTGCAAGGTCTTGGAGATTGATGGGTTAGGGCAGGGGCATGATTAGATAGCAGAAGAGGAAAAGGTGCGGCAGCGTATGATAGGAATGATTCAAGGTTTTGGGTTGGGGTTAGTCTGTCTCTAGGGATAAAATGAGTGAGACAGATCTAGGCCATTGGATCTTTAGATCAATGGCCTTGATAATTCGGGCTTTAACATTTAAAAATGAAGAAATATATGGCTCGTTAGATCTCCGGACTTCGATGGCTGAGATTGCATCTGAAAATACATTTAAAATTAAGGAAAATAAAAGATGAAATGTGGACCGTTGATCAAGTAGACGGACGGCCCAGATTAAATGTTTTCTTGGCTGACTAGTAGAGACGGGTGATGTGGCGGAGTTTGATTGGCTTAAAGAGGGTGGCCTGGACTGCCAAAGTGGAGTAGATGGGGTTGTTTGGACCAGGTCAAATTCGTTTGGGCTTGGTATTTTGGGCTGAAAATGATTTAAAGAGTAGCCAATTTGTATTTGATAGGGTATTTGCAACTATAGCCCCTTTGGTTTTTAACCCTTTACAATTAATTTAAATGAACTTAATTAATTTCAATAAAATATAGTAAAAATTATAATCATCAAATACATTACTAATTACAGTAATTAATTGTGTATAAAAATACTTTATTTTCCAAAGGCAAAGGAGTTGGTGGAAAATAATTGAAGGCCCCATTCAAATATTATTGGGGTAATAAGGACAACAGCTTTTAATAAAGCAGATGGCCCTACTGGATGAAGATGTCGGCCAAAGAATCTACTTTTATAAAGTAGTTTGTCATTTTATCTTTTTCTTTTTATCTTGTCGGCCAATAGTTGTAATTATTTTGTTGGCCATTTTACTATTTTCTTTTTGACTTTTGTTCAGTCGATCCATTATATAAGGATCACTTAAGGCTTTAGTTCAGAAGCAAGTTTTTTTTTAGAAGCTTTCTTTTCGATAGCCATCTCTCTCTTAGTCTTAAAAATCTCTCTGTAAAATATTTATATCAATAAAAGAAACCACTTTGGTTACAACCTCGACGGTCTCAGGTACTTTTATTTTTCTGATTTTAATTTAAAGTTCCCTATTGTTTGAAGATTTAGCCTAAATGATAGGCTAAATATATGTGTTAAACTTAGAATTCTTGACCTATTCTTGAAGCATGCTTTAGTATTAATTTGATTACTGTTTTTGTTCCGATGTTGCTTAGGTTAAAAGTTTAAAACCAGGCAGTTCTAAGTTAAAAAGTAAGCTCCGGTTATGGCAACATAACCAGTGGCCTCCACAGAACCCGTTTTTAAGCCGTTGATTGAGGCGTTGTTAAAGGGTTAGCAGGTGAGGTCGTGGTTTAGAGTTTACTGACTGGCTTAGAATTTTGACAAGGTTTGTACTTTAGTAATCCTTCCCTGTAGCTACATCGAAGCGATCCTGTAGTCTCGTTGGTAATACCATTAGGAGAAAGTCTACTGTTAAAAATAGTAGAAAAGAGGAATATGAGTTGCCTCAACAATTAGATCTTCTTAATAAATGGACTATTCCTAGAATTCAACCTAAGGTTATATACCAGTTAGGTACTTTTGAAAAATTAGGGTTAAAACAAGTAGTTAAAACTACAGAAGAGACTATTACTGTAGATAGTGACCATGCCACGTTCAGATTATTATCTGAAAATGATTTAGCCCCTTATAGGGATACTTATAGATTTTTACATATTGGTTTAATACAAGTTGCCTTTAAGCCACTTACTTTAAGAGGCTTACCTGAAAGTTGTATAGCAGCTCTAAGAGACGGTAGAAACCAAAACTGGAAGAAATCCCTAATAGGGACAGTACAAACAAGTTTGGCCTATGGCCCTGTTTATTTTAATGCTTATCCTAATTTGCAGACTTCTTTGAGTGATGAAAACTCTTTGAATGCTTTAATATTAAGCATTAAACTCCATGGTTATGATTATTTGCCTGGTACGGAAGTTATATGTATTTGTTACAGAATTTATTATGAACCCTTATATACTTTGAATCCTATGTGCAAAATTATGGATTTCAAAAATGAAACTATTTTGATAGAAACCAATTTTGGTAAATCTAAAGTGATTACTAGAAGACCTATTAAGTGGGATGAAATAGATTTTCCCAAAGAATGGGTCATTGAGGAGGCAATAGCTCCTCGAAATAATGTTAGCAGTGAAATAACAGAAGTTGAACAAACTTCTGATGGAACTGTTAAGATCAGGTTCAATGAACCAGATCAGACTGATAACATCAGCTATTCATCTAGATTAACTAGATCTAATTCTTCTTATATTTCTCCTGTTGATTATAAAGTAGATTTTCCTTCAAGAGCATCTACTTCACAGATTAGAGAAAATGATAGAATTGATGTGATAAAAATTAGCACTGATAATATTGCTAGTGCTATACCAGACCCAACCGAATCGGAAATGGATTTTTCAAATGGTTTACATGGATAGTGACGACCATATAGATTTTAGCCCGGGTTCACCAGCAAGAAAATTAATACAAGCTGAATTTAAGAAACCCAGATGGGAACTTTTTAGAAATTGGTCTTTTGACAATTTTAATGATAAAACTAATAAAGTTTTTCCAAGAGGACTTTTATAATGATATTAGTAGACATAACAAGCTTATAGCTTTTGTGCCTTGGTTTATGTCTAAATATGTTGATGGTTATATTTCCATGTTAGAACGGGATTATAAGCTTAGTAATGGTGAAATTACTAAGTCTGTTTTCCCACCTCAAACATCTTTCCAAATGGGAGAAAAAGATAAGGTTATTTATTATACTGCTTTTCTAAGTTATTTGATGATAATACAGGCACTATTACTGCTAGAAATTTAAATACAATGTTGACTCAGAATAATTACACAAATATCTATGTGAGTATTTTGGGTGAACAAGTATCTTCTATCAGTGATAGATTGGACAAGCTTATAGCATAAGTCCAAAAAATTAGTAGCAAGGATACCATAAAAGGTAAGGAGCAAATAGCAACTGCCAGTATCCAACCACCTCCAGAAGTCAAAGACTTTAAATTAAAAAGTCTAGATGACTTGGAGAAACTTCTTAATAAGAAATTTGAAGGATTTAAAATTAGTCCTTTAAATTTAGAAAATCTTTCTGATGAGGAAAGAAAAGAAAAACTTTCTGATAAGATTAATAAAATCTTAGAGAAGTTTGCTAGAAAACTAGTACAAAGAATGTACTATTATCATAGACCGACCCCTCAGGATGTCTTATTAGAGGAACCTGAGCCCAATTATTTCTCTCAGAGTTATAATGGTAAAGAAATCTATGAATGGAACATAGATGGTTTTACAGATAGACAGATTTATATTCAAGCGCATAGGATGCTTATGTATAGCACAATATGCAAGGTGAATAATAATTCTGAAAAAGCTATAGCTAATATGATTATAGCTGGATTTACTGGCCAATTGAAACGCTGGTTGGATAATTATTTGACTGTTAGTCAAAGAGCAGATATTTTAGGAGCTGTTAAAGTAGAAAATGGCCAGAATGTGCAAAATATAGTGTATTCTTTAGTTCTTAATATTATAGAATATTTTTCGGGAAGATGGTAAGATAATAGTGAGACCATTAGAACCATGCTTCAGAATCTTAGATGTCATACTCTCACTGAATTTAGATGGTATAAGGATGTATTCCTTTCAAGAGTTATGGAATTACCAGAGTGTAATAATACTCATTGGAAGTCTAAGTTTATAGATGGGCTTCCCACTTTATTTGCAGAAAGAGTTAGAAAGACTCTTAGAGGTACTGCAATGAGTATAGATTATAATAGTTATACTTATGGTAAGTTAATTAGTGTATGCACTCAGGAAGATTTAGCTCTTTGTAATGAGATTAAGCTAAACCAGGAGATTAAGAAACACCGTCTTAATGAAAGACAACAATTAGGTGAGTTTTGTGAGCAATTTGCCATAGACATCCCTAAGATTAAGAAGAAGCATTATAGAAAAAAGAAAGACCAAAAAGAGCCTTATAGGTATAAAAGAAAGAGGAGAGTCAACCCCGAAAAGAGAAGGGAAAAGACTGAGAATAGAAAACGTAGTTATAAGAAGAAAAAGGATTTAATAAAATCCACTAAGTCTAATGCTAGTTATAAGTGTGGTAAGGTAGGGCATTATGCCAAAGATTGTAAGGTTAAGGATAAGATTAAGAACCTTGGACTAGATGATAGTATTAAGGATTCGTTATATAAGATTCTATTAAATTCATCTCCGGAATGCAGTGACACAGAATCTTCAACAGACGAAGATATGAAGGTGTTACGGAATGAAGAATACTATTCTTCTTCAGAAACGGAATGTGAACCTTGCAAGCAAGGCCAGTGTTGTGATAACAACACAGAAGATGAATTTTATAATATTTATTCGCAGTTTAAGGATTTAGATATTAATGTCCTTACCAATGACAGTGTTATAGAATTACATAGAGTCATTAAGGATCCTGAGTTGAGATCCTAGATCATTGATAAGATGAATCCTATAAAGGAGGATAAGAATTCCAAAATAGAGGAATTTCCACCCCAAGAAGGGCCTTATATTATGGCCGATATAAAAAGGATTTTAAGAGAAAAATCCCAGGCCATAGATAGACCTACTACAGTCCAAGATTTGAAAGATGAGATTAATAATCTCAAAAGTGAAGTTTCAAATCTTAAGGCTTCTAATATAGCCTTAGATAAGAGGATTATTAAATTAGAAAATCCTCAGAATAATACCAATTTAGAATTTATTACTGATATTACTGAATTAGGAATTGGTCCTAGTACTTCTTATACGGAGAAAAAAGATGATTTCTAGGAACTGTAAAATTGCCTGACAATGAATTTTTGCAGAAATTACAGTTCTTTACTACGCAAAAGTTTTTAATAAAAGTAACTCTTCTAATTGATTATAATTTCAAAAAAGAGTTTGTTGCATTATTTGATAGTGGTGCTGATTTAAATTGTATAAAAGAAGGAATAATACCTTCTAGATATTTTCACAAAATTACTCATAGATTAAAAAATGGTAGTGGACAACATATGGGTATTACTTATAAATTACCCAAAGCATTTATCTGTAAAAATAATATTTGCATTCCTGAAAATTTTGTTTTAATAAAGGACATTCATCAAGATATAATATTAGGTGTACCATTTATTCATAAAATTATGCCTTTTACTAATTGGGATGCTAATAGCATTACAGGTAATTACAATGGAAAACCAATTACTTTTGAGTTCATAGCTCAACCAATTCAAAGATTTTTGAACGAAATTATTTCAAATAATATTACTGCAAAAAATAAGCAGATTGATTTTCTTAAAAATGAAATTTGTAGCCTTACTATTGAGCAAGATCTGAAAGCTCCTAATTAATAGAAAAAATTGATTCTATAAAAAATCAGTTTTCTTTACAAATCTGTGGAGATCATCCAAATCAATTTTGGAATAGGAAAAGACATATAGTAAGTCTTCCTTATGAAGAAGGCTTTTCAGAGGAAAATATTCCTACTAAAGCTAGGCCATGCCAGATGAATTTCGAATATTTGGAATTATGTAAAAAAGAAATTGATTCTCTTATAGAGAAAGGTTTAATAAAGCCTT
>MCJB01048198.1:50735-109438 GCA_002018475.1 Nicotiana obtusifolia | reverse complement strand
CTCACTGAGTTGGAAGTACTCACATTACTCCCTGCACCATGTGTGCAGATTCAGGCGTTATCGGTTCCACCCCGAGGTACTGACTACTACTATTGTCAGGGTGGTGATTCAGAGATTACGAGGTAGCTGTTGGCGTTCGCAGCCCGTATCTCTTTTATTTTGTTGTTTCCACTTTCTTCAAATAATTGTGCCAAAGATATTGTAATAGTTATTTTTATTATTAGGATTTCATTAATGGCTCATGACTTTGTGACACCCCGATCTGAGGGCTGTAGTCGGGATGGTTTACTATATTTTTCCGCAATTTACTGTTATTAAACCATACTTATATTATTTTCGTATTATTTAACTGTTAAAATGAAGTTAGTTTGGATTAGCTGGCCTTGTCTTCATGAGAGGCGCCATCACGACCGGGTTGGGATTTTGGGTCGTGACAAAATGTGATACAATAACTCAAACCCTCGAAATAGAGTATTAGATAGAGCTGCCCAGGCATACTCATCTCGAACGGGGGACCATCATCGCATTCGTGAAGAACAAAAATAATCTTCCTAGAAAAAGGCCTTTGCGTCCGCGTTCTCCATATCGCGAATGCGATGAAGCAAACATCCAAGTCTTTGCAAACGCAGCCTGGTCCTCACGAACGCGTAGGCTAAGCTCATCCCAGCACTTGGCTGTTTCGCAAATGTAGAGCTCGATCGCGAATGCGAAGAATGTCGAATGCCCAACCCTCTTTAATCCTTCCCGAATGCGACCACCATATCACGAACGCGAAGAAGGAAACCCAACCTGAGAACATCAGTAGTCCAAAAATATGGTGGAATGGTCCATAGCCCATCCAAAATACGCCCGAGGCCCTCGGGAGCCCGTCCAATAACACGAACCTACTCAAGTCTCAAATCATTCCAGACAACATCAAAACTACGAATCACACCTCAATTCAAGCCTAAAGAGCTAATGAACATTTTCAAAATCAAATTTATGCCAATCAAGCATAAACAACTCCGAATGACCTTAAATTTTGCATGCAAGTCCCAAATGACATAATGAACCCATTCCAACTCCCCGAACAAAAATCCGAACCCGATATAAATAAAGTCAACTCTTGGTCAAACCTCTCAACCTTCCAAACCTTCAATTTTTCAACTTTCGTGAAAAAGCACCAAATCAACCTACGTGCCTCCGAATCAACATCCAGACATATGCCTATATCCAAAATCACCATACGAAGCTATTAGAACCATCAAAACTCTATTTCGGAGTCGTCTACATACACGTTAAACTCCGGTCAACTCCTTCAACTTAAGCTTCCAACGTTGGGAGTAAGTGCCCCAATTCACTACGAATCTTTCCCGAAATCAATCCAACTACACCGGCAAGTCACATAACCACAAATAAACATAAAAGAGGCAATAAATAAGGGAATATGACTACAATATACAAAACGACCGAATTGTTACAAGGCTTGGTTTGTAAGTTGTAACCTATGAGTAATATATCTTTCATGTCCAAATTTGACCATGCAAAGCAATCAAAGTTAGCCTTAAGGAATTCAATTATTTTGAATTTGAGTTCAAGGCTCAGCCCTGTAACTAGATATACCTTCTTTCCCAGGAACTCGGTGAATAGGATGACATGCTCGAGTTCTTCTGCTGTAGACTTGGTTGCATAAGAGTATCATCCGATACTTAAAAATATGAAGAATACATTAATAGTTCTAGAAAATTCATAGACATTATTTTAGCATGGTTATACAAGTAAAAACAATGGTCAAATTACACATTTTACCTTCCTAAAAATAAGTAATCAATAAATTTTATCAGTACTAAATTCTTTCAAATAACCAAATACATACAAAATTGCTTCCTTCCTAAACTCTTTCATGAATAAATATAAAATTGCTTTCACATAACAGAACAATAGATAATTTTGAGAGACAAAGAACTAAGACATGAACACGAGTAAACATATAAAAACTTCATTTTATTTATTTATTTATTTTTGCAGAAGAAATGTTTAAATGGTGTTCACCCTCATGATATTATAAATCATAAAATATGCAACTATGAATCATTATTTGAGTTACTCTCAATTTTCATGTCTATAGATGAGTAGAACTTTTAGTACTCATGTGATAAAAGTTTTGACAGTCCATAATGCTAATTAGAAAATTTGACATATGACTTGCATAAAAGAATTAGAGAACATACTAAGAGTTGAGCGTTAGATGTTCTTAGAGAACTGATGGGCGTTTAGAGCATAAGCCTACAAAACAAAACCCCACATGCGTGCCTCAAGGCATTTTACAAGTGCTACTGTGACGACCTGATAGGTCGTTTTGAGCACTAGCCTTTATTTCCGTGTTCAGAGACCTTTAGTAGCTTCATTTGATATTTCTTGATTTGCGAGCGTGGTCCATGTCATTTTTCGAAAAACTTTTATGTGAAATTTTAGAGAAAAGAAAATTTTGACTAAAAAAGAGGCTAGAGTTGACAACTGTAAATATTTTGGGTAAACGACCCTAGATCTGTATTTTGACGATTCCGGTAGGTTCGTATTGTGATTTTGGACTTGGGCGTATGCTCGAAATTGAATTCGGAGGTCCCTAGGTTGATTTGATTTGTTTTGCCGAAAGTTAGCAATCTGAATATTTAAAAATTTTCTAGGTTTAACCGTAGGTTGACGTTATGGTTATCGGGTTTGGATATTGGTTTTGTGACTTGAATTAGATCTGTTTTATTATTTGAATCTTGTCTGCAAAATTTGGTGCATTTCCGAGTTAGTGTAATAGGATTTAGACGCTCGGTTGGAATTCTAGAGGTTCTTGAGTTTTCTTTTGAATTTCATGTGTTTTGATGTCCGATTTGTTGTGTTCTAGATGTTATTTTGGTGTTTTGATCGCGCGCGCGAGTTCATATGATATTTTTAAACTTGTGTGCATGTCTGGTTTGGAGTCCAAGGGGTTCAAGTGAGTTTCAGAGGTGATTCAGAAGGTTTTGGATTGGTGGTGTGTTAGCTGGTGCTTCAGGTCTGCAGGTATCACAATTGCGATAACTTGTTCGCAATTGTGAGTCCCGCTTTTGCGAAGTTGGACTTGCAAATGCGACATTTGGGTAGGGGACTGTTATCCTCATAAATGCGAAGTTCCTATCGCAAATGGGAGGTGGGTGGTTTGCTTTTGCGATGGGTAGGCTGCAAATGCGACTAGAAGCTAGGCTGTGCAGTTTCCGCAAATACGACCTCTATCTCACTTTTGTGATTTGGGGTCCATCGCAAATGCGATATTTTATGTTGCAAATGCGACACCTGCAGCTGGGTAAAAGAAGGGAAAAACGGGACTTAGCTTATTTTACACTATTTTTCAATGGAAGCAACTTTAATATTTTTTCTTTCAATTCCCCATTACTTTTCATGAATTTTTAACATAAAATCTAGGATTTCCATCGTAGAAATTAGGAATTTAGGTATAATTTAAGGATTTTGTAAAATTGAGATTTAGACCTCAAATTGGGGTCGTATTTTGAAACAAATCACGTAACCTGGCTCAGGGATGAATGGTTAATCGCATTTTGGTCCGAATCTCGAATTTTGATCAAGCGAGCCCGGGGTTGACTTTTGTTGATTTTTTCAAATTCATCAAAGGGTGAATCTTTTTCCTTTGTGAGTAGTTTCTAAAGCTTATTTTGAATTGTTTGATCGATAATTAGTTAGATTTGGTTAGTCTGGAGGCTTGTTCAAAAGGCAAGGCCATGGTTAGTTGATTGACTTGGTTGCAGAGTGAGGTAAGCATTGTATCTAACCTTGACTTGAGGGAATTAGGACTAATTGAATTTTTTGCTATAGTGAATTATGTGGGAAAACGGTGCATATGCAAGGTGACGAGTGTATATGCGCCGTTATGGGATTTAACATGCGGGATTGTGCTATTTATTTCTATGTCATCATTTATTCCATGTTATCTCTTATTATATGTTCTAATTTTTAGACGTTTTTACTTGACATCTATGCTTTACCTGTTAATTGTTATTCAATAGTTACTTGATTTGTTCATTTCTCACTCAATATCTGCTTACCTGCTATATGTTCCTACTTGTCCTAATTGTATATTCCCATTGTCACCTGTTTTACTTGATTTTATTTTTCTTATATTACTTGATGCACTCCGTTATATTTTTTTCGATTACGTGGGCCATTAGCTATTTTGGTATTAATGCTTTGCCAGGGTTTGAGGATTTCAAAGTATTGACTAATCTTCGTTTGTACTGATAGTTCCATATCGTTCTGCTTGTTCCATTTCAATGTTGTGTTGATATTTTGTGGATAGTGGTGTTGAGTTGTTTATGTTGATAAACTGATATTGGGAGATCGGGTTGCACGCCACAATGATATTGAAATGATTTGATATTGAGGGAGTCATGTTGCACACCGCAACGGAACAAGAAATGATATGATATGATATTGGAAATGAGTTGTACAATGAGAAAGATATTGTGTTAGATCGAGTTGCACGCTGCAACAGATTTGATATGTTGTAGTGGTGTTGTGGCTGTAGAGTTTATTCTTGATATTGTGATACGAGGTTTGAGATTCTGTTATTCTGGGGCCCTCTGGCAGTTGACCTTCGTGTCCGGTTATATGAGTTTACTTCTTTATTTCTATTCCTGTTTTCTGTTATTATTATTTCGTACAGGTTCATTGTGAGTAACTCGCCATAGCCTCGTCACTACTACATCGAGGTTAGGCTCAGCGCGTATAAAGTACATGGGGTCGGTTGTACTCATGCTACACTTCTGCATTTTGTGTGCATATATCGATGTTGGTCCCGGCGGCACGTAGCGGAGACTACTCGGATTTGATAACTACAGGAGACTTGAGATAGAGCAGCTGGCGTCCGCAGTCCCTAAAGTTCTCTTCTACCATGTTTTACTGTTATTCCAGTTTCAGACATTATTATATTTTACTTCAGACCATGTTTATAGTATTCTAGACACTCATCTACTTTTGACTCCGGATTTTTGGAAGTAATTTGGTACCGTGTTATTTATATTGATACAATATTCATTTCTGAGTTTATTAATTGTCAATTATCATCACCTTGTAAAAAATTGCTAAAACTGGTTAATTAATTATCTAACGTCGGCTTGCCAAACAAGTAGTTGTTAGGCGCCATTACAGTTCCGAGGTTAGGAATTCCGGATCGTGACAGTTACACCGAGGACGAATCCCAAAAAAACCTTTAAAACACTACTAATATAAATAACCTCGCGACTTTGGCAGATCACTTTGTCAAGGATGTGATATTTCGTTTGAACTCCATCCTCAGCCTTTCTCAAACCACTACTATAATTAATTATGTTTTCAAAAACTAAATGATAGGATACTAAACCCAAACAGTTTTTTGGTCAATGACATTCTTCGTATTTTAAGTTCGGTGTGATCATTAATGAAGATAGACTAGATTTAGTTAATCTAATTAATTGAACTGCTTTATCCTTGTGCTTGTAAGTGGTAAACTAATCTCTTTAATGATCCTCAAGAAATACATGATTGTGGGAAAGAAAGTTTTATTCTTCCAAGGCTTGAATTCTTGAAATTCTTTTTGGCTCTACAGATGGAACTGAAAGGTCTGTAGATAGGAACTCATTGAATACCAATGTCATATATAAGGATCTTGTAGCCACCTAGGAACATAGAGACAAGATTTTATATTTTCCTGCTTTTTTCAACAATGTCATCAGAGATTACACTCGACGACCTTCATTTGTTCCACAAAATTGATAGAGAAGTCTTCACTCGGCTAGTCGTGTGCCTGTCTCGCGATCCAGGAGAGTCCCTTTTGATCATGGCTATGTGGCTATGGTTAGAAGATGTACATTTTCCAAGCATAATAGAGAAAGTGGTGAAGTTACCTGTTGAAATTGTGAATAATTTGGCTGAAGAAGGTGCTACATGTTTAAAATGGCTCGAAGCGAAGGTATCCCCGGGGCCTAATGATGCAGGGGACATGCCTTTTACTGCTATAATATTGAAGAGAACAATTTCATTCACAACATTTTACCAACAGAGGTTTACTATGATAAGTGGAATCAAGACATTCTTGAACAAGGTCTGTGCTATTATATTCGCTGACATCTTGCAACATATCTTGCCTGGACAACATATCATTCCGATCCCTGGATTTCCTCATCCAACATTTGGTGCAATAACAGTGGTGCCAAGATCCCTAGATTCAATTATCCAAAGCAGAGGATTATGGGGTTGGTCCTTAAAGAATGACGCACCAGTTGACGATAGGACTATGTTTTTAACATTTTCAAGGGGATTTCCTGTTACTGAAGCAGAAGTGAGGGAACTCTTTAATTCTTACTATGGGATTGATTGCGTTGAGCACGTTCATATGGTAGTGCCATCCGATTCTTCATCAGATCATTCTTTGTATGCTCGAATGGTAGTGCGTGATGTTTCAACCATTGATCGGATTTTGAGCAGAGGTTCCATTGCTAAGTTTAGGATAAATGGTAAACATGTTTGGGCACGAAAGTATGAACGTAGAGATCACCTTGATAAATTTTATTAGAAGTCATTACTACGGTCAACGAATATGATGCAAAACTATAGATTAAAGATAATTGTATCTCTATCTATACAACTACTCTATACTTTGTGATCAGTGTTTCAAAAATTAAAATTTCCAGTTACTGATGGCACTTGTTTCTTCGTATTTACTGCATGGTACAACATATTGACGTTTCTTCTTATTTTTTCCAAAAAATATCCTTCATTAGTTGATTGTTAATTAAGTGAGATGTTTAAGATGAGATAAATGATAGTTTAGAAAGATACTCCTATTATTAAAGACATAGATGTATTTTTTTAAAAAGTGTCGAAAAATCTTTCTTAAAATACAAATATTATAGACCGGAGGTAGTATTTAACTATTCTAATGAAAGTTTAGGACTTGTTTCTGTTTTTAAATGTTTTTGTGTAGACATTCCTGCAATTCTTGAAAAAGAAGTCTGTTATTAACCTTACTGGTTTCATCGGAGGAATTGTTAATGAATTATTGTCAAAGCCGAGGAAGAGTCAGAGGTTGACTCCTAGAAGAAAGATCCACTCTTTTAAAATCCCTAAGAAGCTTGTCAATTTATTGATCTCTTTGGGGGAGCGGTATTTTATTGTTGAAAAAAAAAAAACAAGATTAAAAAAATTGTAAGTCCATCTAATAGGCAAATTTCAAGAAAAAAGAAGCGCAAACCGAAATGCCGCGTAGTATTAGAATGAAGATCATCCTAGCAGAATTAAAAATTTATACAAATTTTTAAATAATATGTTAATTTCCTCAATATCATAACTTGATGACGATGGGATCTATACTTACATTTTACAGGACAATGTTTAATTGAACACAAAATTTAAGAAATAAATAAAAACTAAATGAGTTCTTACATATTTCAAATAAGAAAATAGTCAAAAAATTTGTTAATTAGGAAAATGACTAAATAATTATTTTGTCCCAGACGAATGATATTTCATTAAGGACCTCTATGCTTTTAATATTAGTGAGTATTATCTTTAAAATAACATAATATTACTCCTATATTTAATCTTGTATTTAAAAAGTACTAGTCTTTATGTTTGTGCGATGCACGAGATACCTTGTCCAGATATTAAGTACGTACGAAAGGTAATACACTTCTAATTGCATAAACTATTTGTTATATATATATATATATATATATGATTTGAAATTCGATATGATTTGAAATTCGAGTTATTTCACGTAATGACACTTGTATATATTGAGCTCGTAATGATACATCGCAATTTAAAAGTCTCTCTACATGTGTGTGTATATATATGTGTGTGTATTCTTACTGATCCAATTTTTTTGGTGTTGTTGATCCGATTATTTAAATTGTACAAATCACATGAAAAACTAATACATTACCCATTGGCGTTCTACTTTCACTTAAACTCAAAAATCCTCTAGCTTGACGTGATCAGTTGCTATTCATATATTATACCTTACAAATGTTTGACGTCCCAACTCCACCCCTCTTCTGCTGAATGCAACAAATATGGCCAGGATAATTGTCTAAACATATTACTAAATATACAATGTTGTCATTTCATTACTTAACTCTAAAAGTTAAGCATATTGACTTTTTATAAAATAAATATATATTCTACTTGAGATGCATGGATTCATATTTATATTTTTGTTTAGTCAGAATTATTTTAAGTAATGTAATGAATACAAAATTTCACGATGGTCATTATCTATTATAAAATATCTTTGTTTGATTACTCTTAAAGAAATTTCTTTAGTGTTGAAGGGCATAAAACTCTGACGAAATTGCTTTTATAAGTAATATAAAATAATATTAAATAAATAAGTAAATATTAATTTTGACAATGTTTATGTTTTATTATTTGCGAATATAAGTGTCAAATCAAATATAAGTCCTACAACTATCTAAGTTACAAAATTAATGAGCCAAGTAGAGATCTCTACCAAACTTTCTTTTTACCAATATAATTTAAGAATTAATATCCTCGCTATGGTTGAATAATTTTTCGCTTAGTATTAGAAATAATACAAGATAGAGTTCCTTCGTCATGCACAAAGCTCCTTCATGGACTACTTATTATTTGCAAAAAATTATTTTTGTTTAACTTAATATTTTAAAGAGTTATAGTGAAGCGTACTTTTTTGGAGTCGCCCCTAGCCATGCGATGAAATTCTAAAAAAATTAAAAGATGGATATAGCCATTAAAGGAGGGACAGAACTGGTAGAATTTTTATACCTATTAAAAAACACAGAAACCTTACAGACATTAAGGTAACAAAATTATATTTTCATATTAAGCGACGATAAGTCCTTTTCTCTTAAGTGATATGGAAAATCATACTTTACAGTAAAAAATTCCTTATTAGCGGCGAAGTCGCACTTTGTCTTTAAAAAAAAGCATCAATAAAAAATGTGCTCCGTCGGAAATTAAACTCATAAAAAAACAGTAGAGTAAAAGATTTTGGCAATTAAAAGTCGTGAGCAGCTCCATACTACTGAAAGTGTCTTTGCCTGTTTCCATCCAAGTGCACTTCCGATATTAGCTACAAACTTTTAGCTAGAAGTCTAGAACCAAAGACACAAAGAAAAGGAAATTAAACGCAAAACTTACATCTTCATAGACAAAAAATATAAAATAATACTTTATCATATTTATTTATCGGTGTGTTGTCTTTCAACAAATTACAAACAATCGTCTCTTCCAAAATTCTGCACATAAAACTTACAAAAAATATAGTTATATACATGTTTGTGTTCAGATACACCCAATACATATTTTTATATATAATTAAATTTAGACAAATCGACCCAACCCATCTTCAACAGAGAAGGGAAGCACGATAGTCTTGCCAACATATGAGAAAATATTCGCACACAGGTTTATATTCGCATACGTTCGATATAAGAAATTAAAATATAAATAAGTAGAAGCAAAACCACTCAATCAAACACAACTGCTAGATAAGGAAGCATTGTGACATTGCAGGGAGTGAAAATAGTACCAAAGCTTGAACATTCCTTTGTATTTCTTTTTTTTTTTTTCTCCCTTAAATCAGCTGCCACTTTTTTTTTTTTTTTTTTTTTTTTGTAACATTGTAGAAAGTGAAAATATTATCAAAGCTTGAACAACTCCTTTGTACTCCTTTTTTTTCTCCCTTAAATTCAACCGCCACCTTTTTTCTTGCTAACCTCAAAAATAATCTAATACAAATTTCTTTGACTATGATGCTAAACACGTTTTATAACCATATGAATAATGTGAATCCTAAAAGTAAACAACTACGCAGAAGAATATGATTCCTAGTGTGTATCGCATATAACTTCCTAGAAGAGTATGGATCCTGGTGTATATCATATATAAATTCTAGTTATTACAATAATATCCAATATGGAATAATTTTTTTTGGAGAAATATTTAATATTGAGGGGCATAAAAGTCTGCTAATATTTTAGGAATATTTTTGTCGCTTAACACTTAGCATAATTATTCGTGCTTTTATAATAATGGATTAGTTCATGATGATTATTGATATTATTTAACCAACTTAATAAAAAAAGATAATATGTCACTTTTTAAAGTAAAATTTCTAATTTGATGAACTCCAGAGTTCAATAGAACTAAAATAAAAAGGAGGAAGAGATAAAGTGTGACAGGAATATCACATGACTTTAACTGAAAAATCTACCGTAGGCATTTAAAATTTATTGGATTTATATCCATAAAATTATTTGGACTATATTATTTTAAGTTCAAGATATATTAGTTCAAGTAAATATTATGGGCTAGTATAATTGAGTTATATAAGACCAATATATATGGATTAAATAAATAATTCTAAAGTTGTTGGGCTAACCCATTTAATTGGGCTACAAGTGATGAGCCCACTTCATTAGGCCCAAGAAGTCATCTTCCTAAGGGCCTAGTTTAATGTCACGTGTCAAATGACATGGCACGCCAAGTCAAACGGAATAGCCAATAGGATCGTGCCATGTGTCAAAATGACAAAGCATGCTAAGCCAAACTAAAGGGCAAATAAAATCGCACTACATGTGCAAGTGACATGTTCTGGCCTATCAAATACGACCTTGTCACACTTCAATTTGATTGGTCGGAAAGAGTTTGTTCTTATCACAGCTTTTTCCTCCCACAGCTATAAATATGGGTCTTCATAACCTAGAAAAGACACAAGAAGTTATAACAAGTAGCAAGAGAGAGCTCGTGGATCAAATGCAAATTTCTCTACAAGTTTCAAACTTCAAGCAATCAAATTCAAGTTCAAGCGTAAGAAACGAAGAACAAATCAAGATTCAAGGAGTACGAGTTCAAATTAAAGTTCGTGCTAGTTGAATTCAAGATCATCGTTTGTGGCAACAACTACATATTCAAGATCCAGCTCAAAGGCCCTTGAATTAATTTACTATTGAAAAGAAGAATCAGAGGATCCATAAAGATTATACACTCATATTATTTGAAATCAAATACTATGATTGTTGTAATATTTTTCGGTCTAATTTTATTTTCTTCACGCAAATTTATTGTCTACGAATTCTGGCACGCCAGTGGGATAATCTCTACCTCTCATCTTAACTTTTCAATCACCAAAGTTCAAGAACATCGAAATGGCTTCAAAGAAAATTAACTCTAGATCAACTTCCACCAAGGCTGCTAATTCCAGATTCTATGCTGATGTGGAAAGCATCCTTGATGTTACCTTTGGAAACTTTGGACCAGTTACGAGGAGCAAAGCAAGCTCATTAGGATAGCAAGCACCTGAAGCGCCGTCCGCATCAACCCCTGTTTTCGGATCTTCATCATCAAAAGGAGCAAGATCTTCTACAAACACACCTGAAGGAGGAAGCGATATTGCTGGATTAAGAAAACTCTAGCTCTGTTAGACCTCTCCGGATCCAAGAACTCTGCTGTGAAGGAAGATGGTGATACTTCAAGTGAGGGATCCTCCCCACTCTCACCGCATAGCATGAGCCAATCAAGGATCAATCTATGTGACAATCCATGATACTCTCCGTCATCCACAATAATCGTGCAAGCTATGGTGACGAACACTTCATCCGTGGAGGCGCAACTAGCAAACTTGACAAAAGCAATTTCTAGCTTGACCAAGTGTATGGAAAATCAAGATGCTAGAATTGACAAGCTAATAGACAGGGTGGGAATCTTGATGGAAGAAGAATCCACCCATGTTCCTGGCAAGCTCCTAGAAGTTCAAGAGATTGATCCTCCCCCACGACAAGTTGCATCCACTAAGGAAATTCCAGTCTATTCGGAAGGGTGATTCCAATTAATCAGCTAAAGGAGTTCATTGAAGGGACTATAAAAAACAAATATGAAGTTGCTTCCAAGTCCTCCCTTACTTATGCAAAGCCATACACCTTAAGGATCGATAAGTTGAAGATGCCTGCCGGCTATCAACCTCCAAAATTTCAACAATTTGATGGCAAAGGCAATCCAAAGCAACATGTGGCGATTACCTCGTCAAGCAGTTTGTCCGCTCACTAAAATGAAATGCTTTTGATTAGTACACAGATCTCGAGGATGGATCTATTGATAGCTTGGATCAACTAGAACAAGAGTTCCTCAATCGCTTTTATAGAACGAGACATACTGTGAATATGATAGAGCTTATAGACACTCATCAAAGAAAGGGTGAACCAGTTATCGACTTTATCAATCGTTGGAGGAATGCAAGCCTCAACTGCAAAGAGATGTACATCTAAGGCATGCATTGGGGACTACTCTACATCTTGCAAGGTATCAAGTCTAGCACATTTGAAGAACTTGCAACTCGTTCCCATGACATGGAGTTGAGCATGGCCTCTGCTGGAAATGAAAGGCTGCCCATCTATGAGCCTCGCAATGGGAATGACAAGCAAGAAATCAGAAAATGGACCAAATTTGTACCCAAGTCTGAAAGCAAAGAAGCTATGAATGTCAACACATCAAATGTGAAGTTCACATGGAAGGTGAGCAAGAAGCAGAGTATGAAATCCACTTCCTTTCAAGATAAGACACGCGAAAAGTTGACTCTAAACGAAATGCAAGAAAAGAAGTATCCATTCCTAGATTCGGATGTGCCTGCAATTTTTGAAGAGCTTCTCGAGTTAAAGCTCATTGAGCTTTCGGAGATGAAGCGACCAAATGAATCTCAAAAATAGATGACCCAAATTACTGCAAATATCATCAACTTGTGAGCCACACTATGAAGAAATGCTTTGTCTTCAAGGACAAATTTATGGACTTGGCTTGTGAAAATAAGATCATGCTTGAAGATGAGAAAGCAAGAACAAACTAAGTCTCTATCACCTTTGGCTCATTCAGTCCACATGAATTATGTAGTTTTAAAGAAAGTAAAGATGAAGAATTATTGGAGAACAACAAAGTTGAAGTTGATCAACCTGATGATGATGAAGGTTGGACGTTGATGACTTGTTGTAGGCGCCACAAAAGGAGCCCACAAAAAGAATCAGTAGAACAACCAACCAGGAAAATGATGATAAAAAGACCAAAGAAACGGAATACATTTAAGCATTTGAAGAAGGTAAAAGTGGAAGTGCACCACTCTCAAAAGCCACGACATCTAGTGACCTTGGAGGAGTTCTTGCCAAGTTGGTTCATGAAGATTTCTCATAATGGTAGTGAGGCCTTTTATTGCCATGTTGGCAAAGAAGAAGAAAAGAATGATAACCTACCGTTAGCACCATCTTCGGAAGAGCTAATCGAGTCCATTCCTCAAGAAGTTAATGCCTGTGAGGAAAAATTTACGTTCAGAAATGACGATCTTCTACTAGGTACCACTCCTCATAACCGCCCATTGTACCTGGTTGGCTATATGCGCGATGAAAGAGTAAACCGAATTTTGGTTGATGGAGGGTCCTCACTGAACATCTTACCAATTCGCGCTGTGAAAGAAATTGGCATTCCTATGAATAAACTCTCGGAAAGTTGTGTGATGATTCAAGGATTCAACAAAGGGGGGAAAAGAGCCATAGGCGCGATCAGGTTGGGGATCACCATTGAAGATATGCAATCAAGTGCATAGCTGCATGTGATTGATGCAAAGACTTCATACAACGTTTTGCTTGGAAGGCCTTGGATAGATGAGAATAAAGTGGTTCCATCTACCTACCATCAATGTTTGAAGTATTACGAGGGTGAAGTCGAGAAGAAGATAGTTGTTGATGACGAGCCATTCACCGACTCTGAGTCACACTTTGCCAATGCAAAGTTCTACTTGAAGAACCACATTGTGAAGGAGCTAAAAGCTGATGATGTCATGAATGGAAAGAATGACGAGTCCACGACTAAGAGAGCTGAGGTGGTTGCCGACAAAATCAAGGCTGTTGCTGAGGAGGTATACCTTAACTCAAAATAAATCTCATGGAGGGAACGCTGCGTCTTATGGCAAGAAAGTAACTCCTGTGCTCCGCTATGTCCCTAAAAAGAAGAAAGAGGAGGGAGAATCAGCCAAACTCCAGATCAATATGCTAAGGGAGTTAACTCTTTCGATCAAACGAATTGAGGCAGTAACTTTTCCCTCAACGCTACTTGCAGGGTTTGTGGCCCAAAATCATTCACAGAATGTGGCACTCCCTACGAAGAGTACAGATGAAGGCTTTGATCCTAATGCTTATAGGCTATTTGCAAAAGCTGGATATAATCCAAATGAGCCATCAAAATTAGGGAAGTTCCCATCAGAAGCTGCTACGAGGCAACCACGTGAAGGTTTGAGATACAAGCAACCGTCACTAGTACGCTTCTCCATAAGAAGGGCGAGCAATAATTATATCACTGTGGAAGATGAATCTGCCGTTTCTAACAAGCCTTCTGTCTTTGATCGACATGGAAAACCAACTGTGAGAACTTCTGTGTTTGAGAGATTGGGTCCATTAAAGAAGGGGAACAAGTTATAAAGAAATTATCAAAGCATAAGAACACCCGCTTCGCCTAGAATTCAAAAAATCTTTAGGGTTTTCCAAAGTTTGGTTCCTTCTAGAATGAGGCGACAGATAAAAGTTGTGGTTTCATGTAAAGAAATACTAAAGGTAAATCCATATACAGTGATCTACACTAAAGAACGTGATGAAGACGAAGAAAGTGTGGGTTCTTCGAATCATGTTACTGCACAAGGCGAGCACAGTGTTTCATCTCTAATAGAGGATGACAAGAAATTGGAAGATGTTTCACCATGTTATCACATATCCTTCAACAATGGGGGCCCTCAAGAAGATGAAGATGCAAAGGATGCTCCACCTGAACTTGAAGAAGGGGTAAAAACAACAGTTAACGCTTTGAAAGAAATAAACCTTGGCACCAACGAAGAACCAAGGCCCACCTATCTAAGTTCTTTACTAGCAATCGATGAAGAAAGCACTTATATTGAGTTAGTCTAGGAGCATATGGATGTCTTTTCTTGGAGTTATAAAGAGATGCCCGGCTTAGATCCCAAAGTAGCAGTCCATCACCTTGCAGTAAGGAATGGTGCTCGTGTTGTTAAGCAAGCTGAAAGGCGTTTTAGGCTAGACTTGGTTCCCCTGATTGAAACCAAAGTTAACAAACTGATCGAATCTGGCTTTAATTGTGAAGTTAAATACCCAACATAGATCTCAAGTACTGTCCCTGTAAGGAAGAAGAATGGCCAGATTCGAGTGTGTGTTGACTTCAGGGATCTCAACAATGCATGTCCCAAAGATGAATTCCGACTTCCTATGCCAGAGTTGATGATCGATGCTACTACTGGTTATGAGGCAATGTCTTTCTTGAACGGTTCGTTGGGATATAACCAAATTCGCATGGCACCAAAGGATGAAGAGCTTGCTGCATTCCGCACCCCCAAGGATATTTACTGCTACAAGGTAATGCCTTTTGGTTTGAAGAACGCTGGTGCTACTTACCAAAGGGCTATGCAAAATAATTTTGATGACCTTCTCCACAATAACGTGGAATGTTATGTGGACGACTTGGTGGTAAAATCAAGAAAGAGGCGTGACCACTTGAAAGACTTGAGAATGGTGTTTGAATTACTCCAGGGTACCAACTTAGGATGAATCCATTAAAATAAGCCTTTGGAGTTACTTCTAGAAAGTTCCTTGGTTTCATTGTCCGACATCGAGGGATCGAAATTGATCAAGCCAAAGTGAATGCCATTTTGAAAATGCTTGAGCCTCATGATATTCATGAATTGAAAAGTCTGCAAGGAAAGCTAGCATATCTCAGGAGATTCATCTCAAACCTAGCTGGGAGGTGCCAACCATTCAGTTGCCTCATGAAGAAAGGCGTTCCTTTCAAGTGGGACCAAGCTTGTAGCAATGCCTTTGAAAGTATCAAAACTTACTTGACGAAGCCTCCAGTGTTGGCAGCCCCTATACCTGGAAAGACGTTGATACTGTATATTTTAGCACAAGAAAGGTCTGTTGGAGCGCTATTGGCCCAAGAAAATAGTGAAGGGAAAGAAGACTCCTTTTACTACTTGAGCAAGATGATGACACCAAATGAGCTGAATTATTCGCCAATCGAAAAGTTATGTTTGGCACTTGTCTTCTCAATCCAAAAGTTGAAGCACTACTTTCAAGCTTATATCATTCGTCTTGTTTCTAGAGCAAATCCCATCAAGTTTGTGATGTCAAAACTCGTCCTTAGTGATCGACTAGCAAGGTGGTACCTCCAGTTTGAACAATTTGAAATTGTGTACATCCCTCAAAAGGCTAGAAAAGGATAAGCGTTAGTAGACTTATTGGCAGATCACCCTGTACCTGATGACTGTGAGCTAACTGACGAACTACCTGATGAGGATGCAATGGTCATTGAAGTTCAACCTCCACGGAAGATGCACTTTGATGGTGCTGCACATCGCGGAGGAGTTGGTGCTGGCGTAGTATTTGTTACTTTGCAAGGGGAAGTTATGCCCTACTCCTTCACTTTGATACAACTCTGTTCCAACAATGTTGCTGAGTATCAAACATTAATACTTGGGCTTGAAATGGATGTCAATTTGAAGCAGTTACAATTGCAAGTCTTTGGTGCTCCCAGTTAGTGGTCAGTCAGCTTTTAGGCAGTTACGAGGTCAAGAAACCTGAACTACGCTCTTATCATAATTATGCTAAGAAATTGATGGGATGGATTGGTGATGTGATTATTCAACATGTACCTAGGAAAGAAAACAAGAAGGCTGATGCTTTAGCTGCCCTAGCTTCATCGTTAACCCTGCCTGATCAAGCACAAGTTACTAACTGCCAAAAATGGGTAGAACCTCCACCAAATGAGGGGGAAAGTGAAGAAAATGAACTCGAGCATCTAGTCGCGGTTTTTGAAGTTGAGAAGGAATAATGGCGACAACCCATTATCGACTACTTAAGCTATGGGATAAAATCCGAGGAGAAGGACTGAAATCCGTCGTCGTGCACCTCATCCTTTGCTACAAAGATACTCGATACAGAAAGTCATTCGAGCTTGCGATGCTTAGGGGAAGATGAAGCACTCCAAGCTTTGCAAGAAGCACATTCTAGGGTATGTGGGTCACACCAGTCCAGACCAAAGCTCCACTTCTATGTAAAAGGATGCGATATTATTGACCAACGATGGTAAAAGATTGCTTGGACTACACTCGAAGATGTAAGGCTTGTCAATTCCATGCGAATTTTATTCATCAGCCTTTTTGAAGTGTTGCACCTGACTGTTGCATCCTAGCCGTTTGATGCTTGGGGATTGGATGTTGTCGGACCACTGCCAAAGTCCTCTGGTGGGCACCTATACATCTTGGTTGGAACTAGATGCTTCTCAAAATGGGCTAAAGCTATTGCTATTAAGGAAGTAAATAAGGAAAATGTTGCAAGTTTCATCCGAGTAAATATAATCTATCGTTTTGGCATTCCTCGTTACATAATAACGGATAATGGCAAGCCATTCGACAATAGGTTGATGAACAAGATTTTTGATCTCTTTGCCTTCAAGCAACGCAACTCTTTGATGTACAATGCTGCCGCTAATGGTCTAGCTGAGGCATTCAACAAGACTCTAAGCAACTTGTTAAAGAAAGTCGTCTCCAAATCCAAACGATATTGGCATGACCATGTGGAAGAAGCTCTGTGGGCATATAGGACAACTCACCGCATGCCAATACAAGCGACCCTTTATTCACTTGTCTATGGAGTCGAAGCCGTTTTGCCACTCGAGTGTCAAGTACCTTCATTACGATTAGCTATTCAAGAAGGGATCACTGATGAAGAAAATGTTCGACTTCGATTAGCAGAGTTGGAGGCTCTTGATGAGAAGAGATTGGAAGCTCAACAGAGTCTTGAATGTTATCAAGCTCGACTGTCTCGCGCCTTCAATAAAAGAGTTCGCCCAAGATCCTTTCAAGTAGGAGATCAAGTCCTTGCTATTAGAAGACCTATTATTCCTTCCCATAAACCTGTAGGGAAGTTCACTTCAAAATGGGATGGCCACATGTCGTGCAAGAAGCTTATCCAAGTAGGGCTTACAAGCTGGTTGATGCAGATGGCATGAGAATCGGCCCTATCAATGGAAATTTTTTGAAGAAGTATTATCCTTGAAGTTGCAACACTCCTTGATGCACGAGCCTAAACTGCATGTCCCTATACTCCTGGCCCGCAAGAGTATAAAGTGTGTACGGTCCAAAAAAAAAAGTCCGCTAGGTTGAAAACCTCGAAAGAGGTGGCTTAGGCAAAGGTTAGGACATGAAAAAAAAAACACACCCATTCTGAACTATGGTATGACTTAATCCTCTTCACCGAGGTACGTAGGTAGCTTAGAGTTTCATTCTAAGTTCAGTCGCATGAGTTCATAAGATACATAGTGACCCAATCGTCGTTTGAGTGAAGTATGATGGAATGCAATCCATTCAATCAGAACTTAAAAAAAAATCAAGCTAAAATACCATTCTTCTGTTGAACTTTGGATCCCATTCGATTTAAAGGGGGCAAGCCGCTATGGTAAATTGGTGTCTTCAAAAAAATGATTATAGTCTTTTAGGAGGCTAGAAAGTATTTGCATTGAAGTTTTGGGATTTGCTAAGTTTTCATGTTCGCATAACCTTCAAGTTTGTTAGTCTTCATATTCGCTCACAGCCCTAAAAATAAGGGAAGAGAAGAGAGGCGTCAAAAGGGAACACAAGTATAAGAATAAAGATTGCTTGGCCCAACGTTTCAATTTAGTGAGACTTGAACCCAAGATATTTGTGAGAATGGAGCTCTTGAATTTATATTGACAGCAAGAAAGACGTCTTGTGATCCCGAGGCTTCCATACCAAAACATAAAAGTTTTGGCGAAGTCGCGCCAATTCGGAACTGTCGGTGTATCAAAATCTGATGTTGATTTCGAACTACTATATTTTGGACATGTTTTAGATTTTGAAGTCTTGATTTCAAGAAATCAAACGGTTTGTGATTTCGACGTTCCTACATCAGTATATAAAAGTTTTGGTGAGTCGCAGAAGTTTGAAATCGTCAGCTTATCAGAATTCTATGTTGACTTCGAAATATTATCTGAAACTATTCTTAAGGTATTAAACTTTGGAAGTTGGATATGGTTTATACTTTGAAGTTTGGTTTCCAAAAATTCAAACGATTCATGATTTCGAAGTTCCTACACTAAGATACAAATATTTTGGTGAAGCTGCGCAAATCTGAAACTATTAACGTGTTGGAATCTAAAGTTAATTTCAAAATATTATTTGGGATGACTATGAAGGCTTTTTATTCCTAATTTTGGATATGTATTATATCTTGAAGTATAGTTTTTGAAAAATCAAACGATGCGTAATTTCGACGTTGCTACACCAAGATACAAATTTTTTGGTGAAGCTGTGCAAATCTGAAACTACCAACATGTCTGAATTTAAAGTTAGTTTCAAAATAATATCTGGTACAATTCTAAAAATATTTGATTCCTTATTTTAGATATGTCTTATATTTTGAAGTCTAGTTTTCAAGAAATCAAACGGTGCGCAATTTCGATGTGTCTACACCAAGATATGATTTTTTTGGTGAGACTGCACAAATCTGAAATTTTCAACGTGGTGGAATCTAATGTTGTCAAAATATTATCTAGGGCGATTATGAAGGTGTTCGATCCTAAATTTTGGATATGTTTTAGATAATTAAGTTTAATTTTCAATAAATCAAAAGGTTTATTATCTGGACTTCCCCACAACAAGATATGAATCTTTTGTTACAAGTGCGTGAAGCTGATAATTGTAAATGCGAGTAAGATAAAAGTCGGACAATGTATAGCAAAAGAGAAGCAATCTTATTTACGATGAAATAAATATCCACTAGGTCAATCTAACGTAAAGATAAAAAGAGAGATAATTCTATTAGTCTAATCTAAACAAAACTTGTAGTTGATCAATTCTTGACAGCTAGTCTCTAGGTTCTTCTTCTTCTCCTCCAGATTGGCCGAATCATCAACAGTCAACACATTTACGTTGTCATATGAAGTGACCTCGGTCTCGGCAGCTAAAACTTTTTCTTGAATCTCTTCAACCTCCTTTTGAGTCGCTTCTATAACACCTTCGAGATTCTCCCTCTCTTGTTGTAATGTCTGCAACCTCTTCACAACTCTTTTCAGTTTCTTTTCACTAGAGGAAACTTTCTTGACTTTGTCGCTTGCTTCAAGTTTGAACGATTTGAGACGCTTCTTAGCTTTGAAAATCAGCTCTAGCTTCTCATCTTCACTTGTCTTATCAGCCAAATTGGATCGCTCTTGGTCATATGAACCGGCAAGCTCGAAAGAGAATCCAGTAAACTCTCTAACGGAGAAAGATCCAAAACATTTGCCTTCTTCATATCCTCAAAAATCTTAGTGATTTGCTCCCTATAAGATGAGAGCAATTCTGCACGAGTTTTGGAGAGTCTATTGCAAATATCCTCCCAAAGTCGCAAGATGAATTCCTTTTTGCGATTAAAGACAATGTTCTTTCCTTCAAAAATAGATATCGCTGCATTTTTTGTTGGTAGAGCGCGAGTTATCTCATTTGGAGTTTGTCTTTTTAGGGATTTATCATGACGAAGAGATGATGCCTTTGAAGATGACTTTACTTTCGACGTAGGTCCTGCAATAGATTCATCACTAACTTGCGGCTTGTCATGTGGGGATGCCATCGGATGCCCAATGGCATTTAGCTGCATATGAAAAATGCAAAGAAAGTAAGTAAGTTTTAATGAAGCTATTTGTTCAAAAAGGGAAAAAGGCAAGGTTATTGTTCTCTACCTCTTACAAGCTGTATACGTTCTTGAGGGACTATCAACACTTGGAACCTCTACAATATCTACTGGGTTAGGCCTTTTCCTTTTCTAATTTTATCTTCATTGGTACTCTGGCTTGTATCTTGAGGAACTCACATGCTAAATGGAAGAACTTGAGGGTGTTTCTCTATATCGGTTGAAGTGCACACCACCTCTTTCAAAGCTGCCTTTGAGGATTTAAGCTTCCTTTTCTTATGTTGTGTAACTACTTTTGGGATTGGATTAGGTGGTTTGTTGACTTTTGAGAGCGTTTTTCCAACACCTTGATTTCACCTCCAAAGTGAGTAGTAAAGTTTGGCCAAAAATTGTCTACTAGAGCTTGTAAATTATACTAAAAAACTTCCCATGCGCCTTCTCCCACCAAGAAAAGCTTCTCCACAGGATCTCCTGTTGGGGAAAAAGCCGCACGTGACATAGACCGATACAATGTACAAATCATCCAAAATTTGAGTCCTTCATCTACAGAGGCGCTACAGATATCATTCTCCAAAAAATCGGGGATGTTCTGGCAAAATTCAAATTCGCGACCAAACTGATGCAGACTATATGGCTCGATAATGAACGAGTTATCATACCTTAAAGGGAGGTAATTAAAACGTAAGCTCATGAAGTAATTTGGCTCCAACTCTTGAGGGGCCTCGCTATCCACATAATAATAAGGACAAGAATTAGTTAACATTGTTGGTGTCCAAACTATATTATCTCCATCGTGGATGCGTTTTCTCGCATCTTTCTTGTCAAAGTACCTCGTGGCGCCTTCTCCTGAGTATGCCACCATCAAAAGGATAGATGGACCCTTAGCAAGTGGGTAATGGGTTTTGTGGTAATATGCAAGCCAATCGTAAACATAATGGATGGAAAAACAAATCTTTGACTTGGTTAAGTTGGAAGAACACGAAATTCTATTCAAACCATGATAGATACTCGCTAAAACTGGGACCGCAAGGCTAATCTTTCACCCGCTTGCCATCATCCTTGCCATCTTAAAAGACTCGGGATGGATAAAGTTCTCTGCCTTATGGGAAAACACAAAAGCATATAGTCAACATGACAAGAAGGCTGCTAGATATGTTTCATCTTTCTTGTCAGACCTCACCCTAAGCTTGAAAAATATAGCTTCTTGATCACTCGACCACGTAATTTTCTCGGGAATAACTCCATTAGGATTATGTGTTGACTTTGGTTGCGTAGATTTCTTTTCCTTTCGCGGTGGGGCAGGTTTATATATTAAAGCTTTCTTATACCAAAAAATTGTTCACTTGATCAAGGAAACCTTTTGCTTAACACCCGTACCTTCCTTAAGATGACAGAATGCAGCAAATAAATACTCGCAAGATCGAGGAATAAATCTTATCTTTTTTTTGTCAAAACATGTGAGTTCCCTTGTCTCAGGTACCACTTCTTCGTAAGGAGAACCTGCAATGGACAAACCTTCAAGAATATGTAAGTCCCAAAGAGAGATAGATAGCTCCCCAGCTGATGTAAGAAGTGTGTTCATCTTGGGGCACCAAGCCTCACAAAATGCTTGCAAAATGTTCGAGTTTCGATCATAAGTGAAAAGCGAGGCATAGACAACATCATAAATCTTTTTATACTCAGTGTTTGTTGGCTTCCACTGAGTACATCTTCAACCCATTCCTAAATAACCTAGAATATAACGATACTCGCCATTGATTGTTATTGTGTTTCCCCAATGTACTTCTCCTTGAATTATGCGATGCCCTAAGTTTGGAAGGGTGCTAACAATGTTTACGCGGCGATGGAGTGGCGCTTGGAGAGACCACATCTTGGACAATAGATTAGAAGTAGACTTGTGCTCCAAGGTCCAGTTTTCTACATGAATAGGGTTCCTCAAAGAAGGCCATGAGGCTGCATATCGGCCAGCTTGTGGGGTGTGAACCAAAATCTTGGTTTGTTCTATGCCATCTTCAGTCTCGATTATGACATATCTAAGTTTGGAGGAAGGTGAGGTTTAGTCTCTGAAATTTGCCATCTCTTTGGGCTGCAAAGGACAAAAAAAAAGGTCATCAAAGTTCAAATCAAGAATATTAGGATAGGCACAAAGGTTTAAATGGATGAAATGGCCTTCGGTTTTCGGACGGGGATGAATAACCATCCCTTCACACTTTGAGAATAAATTCTCCGATATTCGGACGGAAATAAGTATTCATCCCTTCACATCTTAAGATCACCTCCTTCATGCGGGCAACTTATCCTTCTCTTCTTGGTCTAAAAAAAAAAAAGGAAAAAAACAAGAACGCAAAAGAAAAGAGGTAAAAAATTACCTTCTCGTTACTTCTTGTCAGAGCGAGTTGCAAGAATCAAATATTAATGCTTAATTGACGAAGTCGTACGAGGTTTATACAGATTTAAGAAGCAGGGTCATTAATCAATTGACGATGTAGGATCAGTTAATATTAGGCGGCAGTGTAATTCTTCTCCGTATGGGATCAAATAACGTATTTGGTTACCTAGAAGGACTGTGATACTAAATCGTGTGGGAAATGGAGGATACGACAATTGCCTCCAAATGCCTACGTACTTACTCTTTGACGTGGAATTAATAATCACGGATTCCAACCTCAAGTGTAATTTGATGTACATTTCTTGGATTGCAAAGAGGATGTGGCATTTGACTTATGTGTGCTTGAATGCACTGAGATTGTTTACAAGAAATGTATAATGCTTATGTCTTAAGGAAAAAGAAGGAATTGATCTAATTAATTCAAGGAGATATCTGATATACCAAAAAACATGGTAATGGAGATATTTCTTCTTTATTTCGTGAAAAATACATCTCTATAAGATTATCTTTTTCTCAAAGATTTAGATTGATCCGAAACTAGTTTAACTAGTACTTCAAGCCCATTCTTGAGGATTATTAAGTCTAAAGCTCAAACAAGTCTTGAAGTAGGGGTATTAGCAGGCATCTAAATTTTATTCAATTTATATTCATAAAATTATTTGGACTACATGATTTTAAATTCAAGATATATTAGTTCAAGTAAATGTTATGGGCTAATACAATTGAGTTTATAAGTCCAATATATATGGATTAAATAAATAATTTCAAAGTTGTTGGGCTAACCCATTTAATTGGGCTACCAGTAATGAGCACACTTCATTAGGCCCAAGAAGTCATCTTCCTAGGGGCTCAGTTTGGTGCCACGTGTCAAATGACGTGGCAGGCCAAGTCAAACGGAAGAGCCAATAGGATTGTGCCATGTGTCAAAATGACAAGGCATGTCAAACCAAACTAAAAGGCAAATGAAACCGCGCCAGATGTGCAAGTGACATATTCTGGCCAATCAAATGCGGCCTTGTCACACTTCAATTTGATTGGTCAGAAAGAGTTTGTTCTTGTCACAACTCTTTCCTCCCACGACTATAAATAGGGGTATTCAGTACCTAGAAAAGACACCAAAATTTATAACAAGAAGCAAGAGAGAGCTCGTGGATCAAACATCGCAAATTTATCTACAAGTTTCAAGCTTCAAGCAATCAAGTCCACGTTAAAGAAATTAAGTTCAAGCTCAAGAAACGAATAACAAATCAAAATTCAAGGAGTACGAGTTCAAATAAAAGTTCGTGTTAGTTGAATTCAAGATCATCATTCTTGGATTTATTTACTATTGGAAAGAAGAATCAGAGGATCCATAGAGATTGTACACTCATATTATTTGAAATCAAATACTACGATTGTTGCAATATTATTTGGTCTGATTTTATTTTCTCGACGCAAATTTATTGTCTACACTTACAATCTTGTATTTTGGTATTTGATTTTTCTAATTTTTAATAAGCGTGGATGATATTTCATATTATTTTCACTAACTTAGGAGCTTTTAATTATAGGTGACAAATGGGTTTTAAAATTGAGTTGGGGTAACTCTAGTTTTTTTAATTGAGTAGGGTGATAAACTTTGGATTAGTGATTAGGGAGTTTTGACTCACCCCAAAGTTATATTATTAATACTTTAACCCAAAGCTTTATTTTTTACACTTTACCCTTAAGTTTTATTTTTAACACTTTGACCTAACCCATATAAACCCTACAAAGCCCAACAAAAAACACGCGCCAAATCTGTTTGCCACCTATAATAAAAGTCCCCTTGCGCCGTTTCCACCATTTTTGGCTCTTCATTTTTTGCTTCGTTTTTTATTCTTCTTCTTCTTCTTCTTCTTCTTCTTCTTCTTCTTCTTGACTGGATTTTGCTCAAGAAAGAAAAAAATAAGACCACCTAATTTTGCAATTTTGTTGACTGGATTTCATTCGTGTAGCACTGGGAATTACTTCATAACTCATTCCATTATTCTTCTTTCTTTCTTCTTCTTCTTCTTGTTCTTCTTCTTCGTCCACCATTATTGCTCAAGAAAGAAAAAAACGTGACCACCCGATTTTGTAATTTTTTGACTGGATTTTTGTTGGTGTAGCACTGGCAATTACTTCATAAGTGTTTTTTGCTCATTTAGTAAGTACAACAATGCTGTTTTATTTCGATTTTTCACCTGAGTATAAATCTACTGATTTTCCAACAACTTACAGTAGCTATTGTAGTTGTTGTAATGTATAATGTGGTTGTTGCAACTTCTACAACAGATTATGAAATTTTTGTAATTGTTAAATAAATAACCTACAACAATTGAGTGAGTTGTTGCAACAGGTATTCCACTTGTTGCAACAACTCAACGATCTGTTGGAGTCAGCTTCAGTTTTTGTTTGAAACAGAACCCAAAAAAATGAAGCTGCTTCCAACAGATTATTGACTTGCTGCAACAAGTTGTATAGTTGTTGCAACAAGTGTTACACCTGTTGCAACAACTTGACTATCTGTTGGAGTCAGCTTTAGTTTTTGTCTGAAACAGAACCCAAAAAACTGAAGCTGCTTCCAACAGATTATTGACTTACTGCAACAAGTTGTATAGTTGTTGCAACAGGGGTTACACCTGTTGCAACAACTCGACTATCTGTTGGAGTCAGCTTTAGTTTTTGTCTGAAACAGAACCCAAAAAACTGAAGCTGCTTCCAACAGGTTATGGACTTGCTGCAACAAGTGTACTACTTGTTGAAACAAGTATATTACTTGTTGCAACAACTCGACTATCTGTTGGAGTCAGCTTCAGTGTTTGTCTGAAACAGAACCCAAAAAACTGAAGTTGCTTCCAACAGATTATTGACTTGCTGCAACAAGTGTACTACTTGTTGCAACAAGTAATACACTTGTTGCAACAACTCGACTATCTGTTGGACATCTTCAATAGTCTGAAACATTACCCCCAAAAAAACTAAAGCTGACTCCAACAGATTAGTGAGTTGTTGCAATAATTTTATTACATGTTGCAACAAGTTGTCCACTTGTTCCAATAAGTTAATAATCTGTTGGAACAAGTGCTACAGCTGTTTCATTTTGTTATAGATTGGTATATACTCTCATGACCAATTTTTTGTTAAATAAAATATCTTCAGGTACCTTAAACACCACTAATGGGGGACTCAATAACAATAGGGGTTGATTGCCATGGCGAATGGATCGAGAAGAATAATCAATATATTTGGCGATGGAAGGGTAGCGACACGTTAGAGACGATAGCGATGACTGTCCAAAGATGTTATGTTCTATGATTTTGTGAACCTAATCATCACCTATTGCGAATTAACTTGTGAACCAAAAGATCTTGCCATCACTTACATGCAAAGCTCTTTTGAAAATCAGAGGGTCTTGCCATTTAAGATAATTAATCAGGTTCGTTTGCGTGCTTATTTGAATGATGTAGCTAGGCCCATTTTAAGGGTATACGTTATTGGAAGCCCGGTAGAGAACCACAATATATCTCAAGACCAACAAGATGTGTTAAATGATGAATTAGATGGGGTGGATGTGGATATCCCAGATAATGGAAGTGGGGCTGACCCGATCCCTATACCTGAAGTTGCGAGCAATACAGTGGGCACTACACAATCAATGCAGTCTAGCCATGTTCAGGATGATGAAACAGGTTTTTATAAAGGAATGTCATTCAAGAAAAAGGAAGAACTAGCCACTTGGTTGAAACTTTCTTGCTTGAAGAAAGATTTTAGAATCAAGAAGGTGATTAATTTGCGTACTGTGTATTGCTTCAGATGTGTACAACCGGAGTGCAAGTGGTATGTTGCTTCAGATGTGTACAACCGGAGTGCAAGTGGTGGCTGAGGGCTGTGAAGCTTTTATGTTCTGACAGATTTTGTATCAGAACCTACATAAAGCAACATACATGTGGTTCTGAGCACATTACGAGCTATAATCCACACGCTACTGCGAAAGTTATTGGTGAATAATTCAAAGATAAGTTTCCTTACGGTAAAGGCCCATCTAAAAAAGATATGAGGCAATCAATCCGTACAGATTTGGGTTGTAAGGTAAGCTATTGGAAGTTCTGGAAGGGCATGGAGTTTGCAAAGGCTTTGACAAGGGGGACACATGAGCACGGGTATGCGGTGCTTGATGCGTACCGTTATATGCTTCGTTCTGCAAATCCAGGAAGTAAGACGGCATTTATGACTACTCATCTCCATATTACAGGGTGGAGAATTACATAATCGCATACTGTGAGGAAATGAATCCCGTGCCTTCTGAAGAATCTTGGGAAGTTCCTAAGGAGATTTTAGAGAGAGAAATACCTCCTTCACATGTTGATCCGAGCAAACCCAGAAGAAGACGGACAAAGAGAAGGCGTGGAATCACTTGCAACGAGGAAAAACAAATGCTCCATATGCAAAACAGCTAGCCATAAAAAAACTACATGCCCAAACCGAATTGTTCCATAGTTGTTAAATTTGCAATGTCTTGTAATAATAATCACTATTGTTTGTGTTTGTGAAATTGGATTTTGTGACATTTTTATGTTGTTTCTGTTAGTAAAATTGGTTTAAATGATATGTTGATCTTTCTCAAATTCTTGCTCAAATCACCAACGTATGTTTTGTGGTTTTGCAATTTCTGAACAGTTTCCAACAAGTAATAATTCTGTTGCAACAGCTGTGTAACTTGTTGGGATTTTGCCAACCAGTAATCGGACCTGTTGCAGCAACAAACTTAACTTGGTTTTCCAACAAGTGACATGAATGTTCCTGTAGTGTTTTGAGTTTTTTACAACAAATGGAATGAGTTGTTGCAGAAACTCCTTAACTTGTTTCATCCAACAAGTGATATGACTTGTTCAACAGCTATGTTACCTTCTGCAACAGATTATGTACTTGTTGCAACAGGTTATGCTATTGCTGCAACAAATTATGTACTTGTTGCAACAGGTTATGCAACTGCTGCAACAAATTATGCAATTGCTGCAGCAGACTATGTACTTGTTGCAACAGGTTATGCAACTGCTGCAGCAGATTATGTAATTGCTGCAACAGATCATGAAATTGTTGCAACAACTACGTTTTAAGTCACATATGTTTAGTTATTAACAGAGGGAACCAATGTTATTTAGTGTTAAACAAAGAGATTCAATGATATTTAGTGATCAATATATTTATCTACTAACATCCTTAATGGATTAGACGGTAATTTCATTGATTTGATGGGAAATTGAAAACGTATACTTCCCAAATCGAGCGATCGTTGGAGTAATTTGATGAGAACTACTTGCTTATCCCATATTTAGGTGTAACCAAAGAAAACCAATAATACTTATTGTTTACTAAATGTTCCTAACCAATTTGATGGTATTCTGAGTCAGTATGTATGATCAACGAAGCGTATACTGAGTCACTCCAAGCGATCGTTGGAGTAATTTGACGAGAACTACTTGTTTATCCCATATTTAGGTGTAACCAAAGAAAACTAATGATACTTATTATTTAATAAATGTTCCTAACCAATTTGATGGTATTCTGAGTCAGTATGTATGATCAACGAAGCGTATACTAAGTCACTCCAAGCGATCGTTGGAGTAATTTGACGAGAACTACTTGCTTATCCCATATTTAGGTGTAAACAAAGAAAACCAATGATACTTATTGTATACTAAATGTTCCTAACCAATTTGATGGTATTCTGAGTCAGTATGTATGATCAACGAAGCGTATACTAAGTCACTCCAAGCGATCGTTGAAGTAATTTGACGAGAACTACTTGCTTATCCCATATTTAGGTGTAAACAAAGAAAACCAATAATACTTATTGTATACTAAATGTTCCTAATTTAAATAAGTTACTCACCCGTTGCAACAGATAATTGACTTGTTGCAACATATTAAAAATTTGTTGCAATAACTAATGAATCTGTTGTAACAAATTATAAACTTGTTGTAACAGATGTGTCAGTTGTTGCAATTTCTTCAACAACTGGAAGATTTGTTGCAACAACTGAATCATCTGTTGCAACAGATCATAAACTTGTTGCAACAAATTATCAACTTGTTGCAACTTCTTCAACAGCAGTTAGATTTATCGCAACAACTAACCCATATGTTACAACAACTGTACCATCTGTTGCAATAGATTAAAAACTTGTTGCAACAGATTGGTTAGTTGTTGCAACTTCTTCAACAACAGTTAAATTTCTCGCAACAACTGACCCAGATATTGCAACAACCAAACCATCTGTTGCAACAGAGTATGAACTTGTTGCAACAACCGAACCATCTGTTGAAACAGATTATGTACATGTTGCAACAACTGAATTATCTGTTGCAACACATTTGAAACTTGTTGCAACAACTTACTCATCCGTTGCAACATATTACAAACTTGCTGCAACAGATGAGTCAGTTGTTGCAAATTCTTCAACAACAGTTAGATTTTGTGACTTGTTTAAAACTGCTAGAACTACTGAACATAATGTATTGAACACAACTTAAATAATGAACACCTAATATATACTTACCAAAATGTCTTAGAAAAGTACTGAACACCTAATATATACTTAAATTACATAATGTCATAAAAAAAACTCCTAATAGATACTTAAACTGTTCAACAGGCCACATTTTGGCTCCAAAAAATGCAAAAATAATAAATTATTTATCAACCCATCTTAGGGCTCCAACACCTTTTCAATGATACCTAATGCCCATCTCCATTGCATTCTCCCAACTGAGTTGTCGTTGATTAGACTTTCGGGTTTTGTCAAAGTTGTGCCGGTAAGCAAAGCCTCCATAAAAGAAATTGACCACGAACCACATGCCCTACTAGTGACATTGCGGGGGAGATTCTCTAGCCTCTTGAATTCTCACGATTCATTGAGTAACTTTGTAGGTAAGTGTGCGAACATGCTACTCTATTGCAATAACTTGGGCCACAATTCCAATACCGGCTCCATGAAGCAAAAGAAATCAGATTCTTCGTAGACAGGGACGTTGCAGTCATACAAATTTATCACTCCCTCTTCAATCATGAACTCGAGAGTGACAAAATGTGTGACATTAATATTCATCACTGTTAAAAATCCTCTTTGCACCAGCCCACGAGCAACCACTCGGGTAGGGTCTAACACCTCTACAATAATCGAGCATATCATCATCCCACTTGAATTCAGCAAGTCTAACCTTCAGAGGCACGGCATCCGGAACTGTACTATCTTTTGTCAATTCTGCGTACCTCTTGGACATGTTGTAAAAGTTGAGGTCCCGGATTATGTCAGTGGAATCGTAGTACTCAGGAAAATTGATTTGCCTCATACGCATTAGAAGAAGGACTTCATCTACATACTAAAGTAAAAAGTAGTAAAACAGTTAGTTACCTGCTGCAACAGATTCAACAGATTATGTACTTATTGCAACAGACTATCTACTTATTGCAACAACTATTTAACTTGTTACAACAGATTATCTACTTGTTGCAACAACATACTGAATCAGATAGATATATACAAGTGTTGAAACTTACCCAATCCTCCAACCAAATTTCCATGCTTGTCAAAGCCTTGAAGTCTGCTGCTCCAAATTCATGCATTGAGTACAAGGTTTTCCCACTCTTTTTGGACTTGATTGCAGTCTCAACCTTTTTCTTTCTTTGGGCATGTACAGGCTTGAAAATGTTCACCTTCTTTAGCACTTTTGGCCCAACATCAAGAAGAGGAGTCTCAATTGACTTACTGGGAGTAGCAATAGATTTTCTTGATCTAACTGGTGCAAGTGCCTTGGCAATTGCTTTGCCCCTCATCCGAAGATGAACATGAGTATAAGGTGAGGAAAGATTATTTGATGGATTGATACCCCTCTTGGATATCAACCTCTGGATAGAAGAGCTTGTGGCTTCTTGGGCCTGCACCAATTCCTCCACTTTTCTAATCAAATTATCCATTTTGTCCTTGCAAGTAGTGCACTCACAAGCACATGAGGGCACCTTAGAGGTACCGGCACCAACATCAGCAAATCTTCTACCACTCAATCCACCACCACTAAAATTACTACTAAATCCGGAAAATTCACTAAATTCAGCAACTAGAGTAAATCCACCAATATTAGCATCATCATCTCTTAATTTTTTCCCAGCAGTACTTGCCGGGACATCACCACCACCACCACCACCACCATCAACATCAACAGGCTAAACAACACCACCAACAGCATCAGCACCACCAACATCATCAGCAGCAACATCACCACTAGCACCACCAACAATATGACCACCACCACCACCACCAGCTAAAACATCATCAACCCTAGTGATGGCTGTCACTCCAGCCAATTCCCCTTTCAACCCATCAATCAATCTGTCAGGCACAGATTTTATGGGCACAAAGGTGACAAGGCATGGCATCTCCAACTCTCTTATTATTGGGACAAGCCATGGGTGCACAGCCTACAACAAGAAAGGAGATATATCATAATGGTGCTAAATCATAAAAAACTAAAAACCTATTTAAAACAAGTTATCAGGTTGTTGAAAAAGGTTACACATCTAATGTCCAACAGATAGGTAACTTGTTGCAACAGGTATCTCATCTATTGGAAATTTTCCAACAGATGGGTAACTTGTTGCAACATGTTGCTTATCTGTTGAAAATTGTCCAACGGATGGGTAACTTGTTGCAGCAGGTTGATCATCTGTTGGATATTGTACAACAGATTAGTAATTTGTTGCAACAGATTATTGTACTTGTTGTAAAAACTTACTGTAACAGATTCAGAAGTTATCCAATTACCAAAATAAAGTGATATGTTGCAACAGCTGTGGTACTTGTTGGAAATTGTCCAACAGATTGTCAACTTGTTGCAGCAGGTTTATAATCTGTTGGATATTGTCCAACAGATGGATAACTTGTTGCAGCAGGTTTATCATCTACTGTAAAAAAACCAGTTGCATGTTATAACAGATTCATATGTTGGGTAACTTGTTGCAACAGGTTAATCATCTGTTGAACATTGTCCAACAGATGCATAACTTGTTGCAACAGATGCATATGTTGTTGCAGCAGATTATAAAAGCCATTGCAACAACCAGTCATCTGTTGTGTTCTAATGCTTACAGCTTCCTTAGGGGGGTTGGAAAGGTCGACATTCAATTTTGCGTTGTTCTTGGCAGTGAGCCATCTAAGAATTCTTGGATAGGTAACTTCTTGGGAGTATTCCTTGACTTGATGCCTGAGGTGAGGAATGGCTTCAAATGCCCAAGCCTAGAAAAAAAGATGCCATCAAAAATCAAAATAGTGATTGAAATTAAAAAAAAAAGAAGTTAAAACATTGAAGAAAATTTACCATGAAAGTCCAAGGGAAGCCATATAGATTTTGTGTCTTCCCCGTTGGCTTCAAATCCTTCATCAAATATTCAACAGTCAAGCTAAAGCTTTGAAAACCCCAGGCATAGTTGTTGAAGGCATCATAGTCCTCAGCAAGTTTAATCAAACCAAGCGGTATGTTGTAGTTTACGTCTCTTGCCCAAAGAACATTGTGCACAAACCAAACTAAGCACAGTGACTCCTTGTGTTTTTTTGAGAAAGTTTTGGACTCCAAATCTTGCAACAATTTCTTGTGAGTGTAGCTCTTTCCCACTAAGTCTACTAAGGAGACGTCATTCTTAGTTTTGGAACCCTTTGCTTTCTTGGCTGCCTTAGGAGTCCGGGCTGGCTTGGTTAATACAACAGTAGGAAGAGGCTCACAAGGATAACATCTCAATCCGGTAACTATGGCAAACTCCTTCATGCCAAAGCAAACCGGCATGCCACAGTAATTGATCCAAATCTCATCCTTTCTATCACAAATAATCTTACGCTTCAAAATCTCAGAAACTATTGTCATTGGAAATCGGGCACCGGTATCTTCAGGAAAATCTAAATAGGGCCCAAAGCAGCTAGCCCTAAAGGAATTCTCCAACCTCTGCTGCAGGAGAATGCCCCTGAAGGTGTCAAAGGCCTTGCCTATGGTTGATCTAACCACAAAATCACCGGACAAATTCTTATTTTCATTCAGCGGCATCGTCACGTCGTACTTTTCAATGCTGAAACTCTTACCGACCTCCTCAATCGAAGGTCTATTGGGATCTGTGGCAATACTAAAAGACTCAAAAAGATTGGCATTCACATTATGTTTCCTTTTTCTTCTTAACTCGGCCAAGGTCTGATCTGTTGATTCTTCTTCTTTTTCATTACCATTTTCAGTTTCTGCATCTTCTTCACCTCCTTCATCCCCTTCAACTCCTTCATCCCCCTTCAGCTCCTTCATCTCTTTCTTCTTCATCTCCTACTTCTTCTTCATCTCCTTCTTTTTCATTTCCTTCAGCATTTTCTTCATTTTCTTTATCTCCTTCAGCAGATTTTTCATCATCTTTTTCACTTTCTTCTCTAGTTTCTTCACTTTGTTCATTTTTATCACTTTTTTCTTCATGCCCAACAGAGGTTTCGTGGGTTTCCTCTCTTTCTGAAGCCTCAGTTTCACTAATTCTTTCCTCATTTGTTGATCGACAACTAGCAGTCACAAGTTTATCTAATGGTGTTTGCACCTTAGCTCTTAACTTTCTCCCTCAGTTGGTTTCTCTCCTTTTCTTTTAACTGGAGCCATTTTATCTACGCAAACGAGATAGAAAACAGTTTTAATTGGTTAGTGCAACACTCAAAGTAAAAGGGAAAAGGAATATGTTGCAACAAGTAATCAGTTGTTTCAACAAATTAAGAATATGTTGCAACAAAATACGAAGCTGTTGTAACAACTTATTACTTGTTACGACAGAATATTAATCTGTTGGAAATAGAAAAACAGTAGCAACAGCTTAGCAACTGTTTTGGTTTTTTGCAACAGCTTGTTAATATGCTATAATAACTGCTTCAGTTGCTGCAAAAACCTCAACAATTGTTTTGATTTTATCCAGCAGCTGTTGGATAAAATCAAAACTTTTCCTAAACCACAGCATGACAGCAACAACAACAGCAAAAACATCTAAATTTAACTACAAAACATCTATATTTCACTACAAACACACAACCATCACAAATCTCACTCACAGCTTAAACAAAATACACCAAATAGGATTTCTTTTTAACCATGCAACCTCAGCAGATGTTTGCAACTGTCAAACAAGTGTTGAATTTGCTGCAACAGGTAACCTCAGTTGTTGGAAAACATCAACAAAATTGCAAGCCTTTTTTTTTCGAAACAATAAGGATAAGAAGAACAAAAACAACACCAAAAACCATAATTTCACAACTGCAACCACTATTTACAAACTCACAAACCCCAACAAGTACAACAAATACATGAAACTACAACAAAACAAACAATATTCAAGAAAAACCCATGCTCTTCTTCATCTTCTCTAACCAAAATCATCATTTTCAAACTCTGATTTCAAAACCCTAACTTTTGAACCAAGTGAAAAAAAAGTTTACCTAAGGATGAATAGAGAAGCAACAACAATGGAGAGAGAGAGAGAGAAATGAGCAGCAACAACAACAATGGAGAGAGAGGAACGAACAGCAACAATGGTGGTCGCCGGTTTTTTACAGTAGTAACGGAGAGAGAGAGAGACGGAACCGAGAGAGGGGCACTGGGAACTGAAGAATTGCTTTTTTTTTTTTGAAATAAAATGAACAAGTAGTTGGAATCGTGGGGGGAAGTGGGTTGGAAGGAGTTTTTGTATAATGTGTGTGGGTTGGAAGAAGTTTTTGTATAATATTTATGGGCTTTTGGTATATTTTATAAAAGATTATAAGTTTTAAAAATTATAATTCAGTCCCAATTTAAGTTAATCACATTTTTAAGACAAGTTTGACGACTTTTTGTAAATGTTCCCTGATTCTCTTCCCTCCTCTCTCTTCCATTTCGATTAGGTATTCTTTTCTTTCTTCTGCTTACCTTTTTTCTTTCTCTTTGTAAGATTCAACCCACCAAATTAAAGTTCTCTTTCATTCTATCTATTCCCTTTCATCAATTTTATTTTAAAAAGCTTTCCCATTTCATTATTTTACGTCAATGGCTTTCTGGGTTTATTTTCTGAGAAGTTTTCACATTTCCATTATTATGCTTCAATGGATTTTTGGATCTGAAGAGGTAAGAAGAGGAGCAGATGATTTGGGAGGGAGCACAAATTGAGATAGGTTGGGATGGATTTAATTGAAAAAATCAGGATTAATAATTGAACAAACTTTTCAGTTATTAGAGAATAAATCCATAGTTAAAAATCAGGATTAATCCTTTTAATTGATTTTTAACATGAAAGTCTGAAATATGGTGAGAATGAGACAACAGAGAGTATGCCAATTCTTTCACCGGTGGTTCCCCTTTCTGCTTTTTGTATGAAAAGGAATATAAAAAATTCTATCACAAAGAGGGCAGGTGAGAAGAGATGAGAACGAGACAAAGAGGGAACAGAGGGATGAAAGGTCGGGAGAACGAGGGTAGCAGAATGATGTTGGGTTTAGTTCTTTGTAAAAAGACAAAAAAAGTCTCCTTCATTAATGTATTACAATAGGAATTTATAAAAAATAAAGACTATACTAATATACTACCTTCATGTAGTATATATATATATATATATATATATATATATATAGTCATACCCGCGATAATCACATACTTGAAATAGTCGATCTAAAAATGCGTAAGGCATATGATTATTGAGATATTGATTTCAAAATCCAAGAAAAGGTTTCCACAAAAAAAAAATAAAAGGAAAATAATTGAGGAGGAAAAGAAGTATCCTAAAATGAAAAATGCAATGAGTTCAAAATTTAGAAAATGAAAGAAATATCTGTCACCACAGCTTGTTTGGATTGTTGTAACTTATTGTAGTGCATCATATTGTTACTTTTAATACAATATTTATTTTGATTGTTGCTTAAATTTTATTGTATCAATAAAATAACGTGTCCATCACATCTCCTGTTTACCATAAGCAAATAAAAAATTTGTATAACACAAAGACTTGAATACAATAAATTATTAATTTTACCATCATACCATCGTAGTCTTTTACATCTGATTTGAATTCTACCAGAACCGAGAAAACATCTCACACAGATAGAGGGAAAGGCTTTGCAACCAAAAAAAAATAAAGAGAAGGAAAAAGATAGACGTAAGGTTCTATTCAGAGAAAAAACTAAGTAAACAATATGAATATGAAAAGTGACACGTCGAAAGATGAATAGATATTGCACGTTCACTATCTTATATAAATCTTTGCTGAACGCATGAAAGAAACATCAAAATTGAAGAGCTATGGCTTCCATTTCTTAATTACATTTTGGAACATGAAACCTCTTGTAAACGGTCTTCTCCTTTAACTGAGTAATTGAAAATTAATGAGGGAATAAACAAAATAAAGAGTAAAAATAGGATAAAAACCAAAAGATTAACAAAAAGATCATGGAAATAACTGCCATGGATAATGAACATCAGCAAAACCATGTTACTTATCCGCAAGGCCATGTTGCTTTTTGGCCTCTGAAAAGGTTCTGTCAACGCCCTTAGAGGGAAAGAAAAATGCTTCCCATTACAAAGACATAGATCTCACAATGGTGAATGTTACAAAAACTAAGAAGACTTTCTGCAAAATGAAAGGAGTGCAAGAAGCACTCCCTGCATAAAACTAAACGGTTTAAGAGTAGGAAAAAATATGAAGGAAGGATGCAATTTATAGCACATTATTAGAAAGATGGGGGTTATGGATTAGAAAAGTCTCAACCCAAGATGCAATTTATAACACAATAAATAACTGGGGGTTATAGACTTGAGAAGTCACAACCTTCAGTCAAGAGGCGTGAGTTATAGATATGGATATTTAAATTTAAAATAATATAAATGGTTAAAATGAAATAAAAAAGTCAAAAAATAAGGAAAAAGATAAATAAAATTTCTAAACCATAGGAGATGCCACATTATCTTGTCATTCCCCTCCTTTATATAGATAAATAAATATATAGATTATTCACCACGGTTTCTTACTTTGCTTTCAAAGTTTGTATACTTTGTTTAGTCTGTCATTGGTTTAACGAAAGAAAATGTTGCACGACACTAGATAATGACAATAATATATATATATATATATATTATATATATATATATATATATATATATATATATATATATATAGCAAGTGTTGGGAAGCGGTATAGACTATAGAGTGAGAGTATCTACAAGAGATCCGTAGACTCAAAGTTAAAGAATCTGTCCGATACTCATGATAATTAATCTTTATGAATATTTAGTTTAATTTTATCATTGTCCCTTGCTAATTTTACTGAGACCCCAATGATACGAGGTGAAACTCTTATCCATACAGTATGCCTTTCGCGGGACTGTTGCAGATTTCTGATTGGGGCAAAAATGAAATGGTTGTTGCAGGTGCTTCGAAAAAATATTTTTCTGAGGAAACTGGAGACTTGTGGAGGAAATATTAGAAAAGACAGAATTTTTATACAAGAATTGTTCTGCATATTTTTGAAAAAATGCAGATGAGGAAATGAAATCTGCAGTTGAAAAGAGGCCTCTGTTTTCTTTGATAGGGCGAAATGAAAGGAGCTACTAGTATTTATTTCTGTTGTTCTAGGCCCCAGAAGACTGCACCAAATTCCAAATATATTGCCATGTTCAATTTCTATAAGTGATTGACATACTCTAATGACCAATAAAACAAATTCATTTAGACAATACTGCCCCCCAAATAGCATCCGTAGAAGTTTACGTTTATATGTGTTCTCCGCATGAATCGCTAAAACTAGAGGAAGAGAGCAAAGTTGAACAGGTCTTACATTCTTCTGTCTATTATAATTCAACATTTTTTCTTCCTATGACGTCCATTTTTTTCCCTTACCACCTCCTGCGCCGTTGTGTGCTTTCACACGGCTTCAGCTGGTGGTGATCCATCCTTTTCCCTTCACCGGCCGTCTGCTGCCTCCGCTTTCCTTCTCCCCTCTGTTTTCGTTTTTGCTTAAATGTGATCCAAAATCGATAAATATATTTAACAAAACATCATTTCTTAAAAAACCATATTTAAGTCCTCCATGGTTATAAAAGGTAAAGGAATGCAAATTCCATGGAGTGCTATCTCTTGGGTCGCATTAGTCTTGTTGTTTCAAACATGTAGCGGGCAAGATTATGACGGAGAGGAAAAACCGGCGGCACCGCCTCCGGAGCAAGAGCATTGTGATGGAATCTTTGTCACGTATAGTTTCGAGGGACGAGATAAAGTATATCCATTGGTGAAGAACATATCAGCACAAGCATGGTCATTTAAGTCCATGTTAACGGTGTTGAATACAGGGATTTATGAGCTGAAATCCTGGAAAGTTTTTGTGGGATTTCAGCATAATGAGTTGTTGGTATCCGCGGATGGAGCGGTTGCAATTGACGGTGATGGATTTCCCGTAAAAGTAGGTAAAAATGGTACAACATTGGCAGGGTATCCACAGTCTGATTTGAAAACAGCTATAGACACCGCAGGAGATTTTACTCAAATGTCTGCTCAAATCAGTATTAAGGGGACGCAATTTGGTCTAAAAGATAAAGCAACTCCTATGCCTAAAACAATCAAGCTCGTCAATGAGGGATACAAATGCCCTGCTCCTAAGCGCTATAGTACGTATGTCTTTTTCTTTCTATTTGGGGGTATTTTTTATGGTGGTCTGAAAAGTTCAATTCTTTTTACCAGCATATAGATCCTTTGCACTGCACTTTAAATAATAGGAACAAAAACGTTGTTTCCAATTTACGCATTGGGTATTCGGAACCCACTAGTGCAAAGTAAGCCCAGCAAGGGAATAATACACGTCATACAGAGAAGTTCTTCATTTCTCAGAACTCGGACCAAATACCTCCGGTTAAGAATGGAGGGATTCCAATTATTCTACCATATAGCATAGGAATACACTTATTCTTGTAGCAATGCATGCATTTACATTGCAATGTTTTTTATCTACCTTATAAGTAACACAAAGGCGTTGAAACTTTTGTAAAATCAAAGAACCAATATTCCCATGGTTCTCTTATCATCAGATAATTCTATCTCTCTTTCTCACGCAAACTAAAGGCTGTGTTTCTTTCTTCTTTTCTCTTCCTCTTTTAACCTGTAACGCCTTTCCCCTTCTACCTCTTCCAAAGAAACATGTGTTTTCTTTCAATATAATTGTGGATTGAACTTTTGGGTGAAATTTGCTTTTTATGTATTACTATTATCCTGCTAGAAGGTTGACCTGTTAACTCTTTTTGCAGCAAGTTATATGCATGTTTGCTGCACGAGGGATCCTAAATTCAAGGCCAAGAATGTGACCACCAAGTTCATGCCTCGTCGTTATGGAGATCTCTCCATAACTTACGATGTTCTATCAGCGTACACGAACAAGTACCAGGCCCAGGTCACTATTGATAATCTCAATCCTTTGGGTCGTCTTGATCACTGGAACTTAACATGGGAGTGGATGAGGAATGAGTTCATTTACAGCATTAAAGGTGCCTATACTCACAAGAAAGACCCTTCTGAATGCATTTACGGACCTCAAGGACAATATTACAAGGATTTCGATTTCACTACTGTAATCAATTGCCAAAAGAAACCACTCATTTCTGATTTGCCTAAAGAGAAAGCCGACGATGATAAAGTTGGGAAATTACCTTATTGTTGCAGAAACGGGACTCTTTTGTCGCCTATCATGAATGAGACCCAAGCAAGATCCATTTTCCAGATGGAAGTTTTCAAGCTCCCACCTGACTTAAACAGAACCGCCTTAAATCCGCCTCAGAACTGGAAAATTGAGGGTACAATTAACCCATCTTACCAATGTGGACGTCCGATCAGAGTAGATCCATCTGAATTTCCAGATCCTAATGGAATTGGAATTATTACTACAGCAGTAGCTAGCTGGCAAATTACTTGTAACATTACTCGTCCGAAGCCCAAAGGAGCCAAATGCTGTGTTTCTTTCTCTGCTTATTATGCAGATTCTGTTATCCCATGCAGCACTTGTGCCTGCGGCTGTGAACAGACGTCTAAATGCGACGCGAATAGAAAGCCGCTGCTTCTTCCTCCTGAAGCACTTCTTGTCCCTTTTGAAAATAGAGAGGAAAAGGCTAAAGCTTGGAACGATATCAAACATTTTGGTCCGCTGCCCAATAAATTACCTTGTCCTGATAATTGTGCGGTGAGCATTAATTGGCATGTGGATAGTGATTACAAGAGTGGATGGACTGCTAGAATAACTCTATTCAATTGGGGAGATGATGCTTTTGAAGATTGGTTTACAGCAATTCAAATGAAGAAAGATATAGCTAGTGGCTATGAGAATGTTTATTCTTTCAATGGGACAATGCTGCCTAATAGGAACAACACTATATTTATGCAAGGGTTGCCTGGTTTGAATTTCTTGGTTGGAGAAGTTAATGGGAGTAATCCTAATAAGGATCCAAGAGTGCCCGGAAAACAGCAATCTGTTATTTCTTTCTTAAAGAAGTACACACCACATATTAATGTTGCAGGTGGTGATGGATTCCCTGCTAAGGTGTTTTTCAATGGGGAAGAATGTGCTCTTCCACCAGACTTGCCCAGCACTGCATCATTTAAATCCAAAGTTGGTCTGTTGCCTGCAGTTTTGCTTGCTCTCTTCACTTTTCTTTTGACGGATTGGTTACACTGATCATCATCTTCCACCTTACGAGCTGGTATGATCCCAGTTCATGAAACCACTCACTTGTTTTTAATGTACTTTCTGGTAAATTTTTACTGCTCCCTCTGTCCCATTTTGTGTGACATACTTTTCTTTTAATTCCTCTAAAAAAGATATGTCACAATTTTATATGCTCAAGTTGTTTAATCTATCATTCTCACTTTACAATCTTAATGATATGATTTGTTGGGAATCATTTTCATAAAAGTTTATATTTTTGATAAGAAAGAAGTATGAGAGGACATGTAGACTCTTACCACTATTATTAATTTGTTTTTCAAACTTGGTGTCTAGTCAAACACTACCGCATCAAATGGGGGAGTATATTATTCAATCTTCGCCCTTTTATTTCATGAGTAGAATTATTGTCCCCTGATGCTTTGTCATCTGTATATTACTACAAGGTTTGTGTCTTGCACTTTTCTAGAGGCAATGGCCATGAAGAGTTGGGAGTGTAATGAAGAGAACAGGAAAAGCGACCATTGGATTATTGTGAAGTTGAAGACAGTAATCAAGATGACACATCAACAGAAGAAAAGAAAAAGTAAAAGATGTTATATGATAGATGAATTTGCTCGTTTGTATCTCTTTAAATTCCTATTCAAATGATAGTCCATTGCTTTTCTTGTTTAATGAGCTTTGGGTGATGAGAACTGGATATTGTTCATTCATTTTGATGTTCTTCAAAATAAGTTCTCAAGTGTGGCATGGATGATAGGCTTTAGATTTTGATGCTGACTATACTTATAGTTCTTCTGCTGTATTTATAAACAATATATATAGACTAAAAATAGTGTAAGACCTTATTCTTATTATTCATTTTGAACTGCTAACAGAGATGGAATCAGGATTTCAACTCTATGGATTCAAGAATTTAGAACAAGTACTTTAAGTATTAATAATTAGTTTTTAAATTTAATGTGTGTACATAATTAATATAATTTCTTATCATAAATACATAATTTAATAAAAAATTACTGTATTCGGCCAACTCGTGTTTGGTTCTACGTCCGTTCCTAACTGCAAAGGAATATTTTGAGAGAGGAAGAGCTGCCATTTTACTTGACTTGGTTCAAGTAATGTGCAGTCCCCATGCATTTTGTGGATAAACAATTCATTAAAGTTCTTTATGCTTCTTCTTTGTTTAAGTTTGACGGCGTTAATCAAATTGTATCATTTACATCAATATTTAAGTGAACAAAATTCATATTATAAAATCGTATTATACCAATCGATTTATATAAGTTCAAGTCAAATATTTGTTTTAAGGTGAAACAGAAAGTAACTAAAATTCTAAGACATGCATAGTGGACAATCAAATATGTGAAGTGTGTACAAGGCATTCTTAAGACGTATGCAACAAAATGCTAGTGCTAATAGTCCAAGGCCAAAGGTGAGTTAGTCCAATGAGAGAGATTTTAGCCCTCCATAATCAGCTCAGAACGTCTAGGGAACAAATCATGATCTCTGTCGTGGGCTGCTTTCCAGCCTCGTCCCATGACCCCTTGGATTCGTCGCCGTGGCGTCCTGGCAAGCCTCCCAAAGTCCAGCGCCACGGTCGGCCCCGTGGTCTCGGCAATGCCAAGTGACAAGCGCGCATGTGCCTCTGTCGTCCCACCGAAACTTCTTGCCGGCGCCCAGCGGCTTGCGAGTGCCAACAGCGCCGCGTGCACAGACAATGCCACGCGCACAGACAATGCCGCGTGCACAGACAATGCCGCGCGCACCCTTCATGATCCAAGCGCCAGCGCCCAGCTGCAGACAGACACAAATAGTGCCCCGCGCGCCGACAGCAACATGCGCGCAGACCCTAATGCTCAAGACAAAGTTGTTGCCATTAGACTTATTTCTACCTTGTAGAAATCTAAGTCCTTTCATTGTAAATATAGAGTAGGTTTACTTCATTTTACATTCAGTATGCATCTACAGCTTTCATAGGTCAACTCTTGTAACTTAGGTTTATTTTCTTTAAGCATTATTAGGGGGGATCAAGCATTCATACATTCAAGCAAGCCTTCAATTCTCCGTACTGGTGTCTCTCCCCCTCGACACCTCATTAGCTTTTGTAATAGCTTTCATCATCAATACAATCAGCATTCATCATCAATTGCTCATTTCAATTCTCTCGTTGCTCACGACATTAGTTTTCCTGTACGGCACTGGCAATCTAGTCTAGCATACGGAGGGGACCTCAGTTGGCGGACAACAATCGTACTGACATCGATTGCTTAGCCTTACGTCGCCCTTCCAAAGAACCTCAGGATGGCGCCGCATAATAGTTGGTATCAGAGCCTAGGCTCGACATCGGACGAGGGAACGTGTTGCCATTACACTATTTCTGACCATGGTGAATCACGGGGATCGGATCACTGTCCTCGAACAAACGGTTGACGTACTACGGCCTATCATAGATACGGTGCCTGATTTAAGAACCAGCCTAGTGCAAAGGTTGGACGACCTGGACCGCAGAATGCGGCAGGCCGAAAATGACATTGCAAGCGTCAGTCGGGACTCTGAGGATGACCGTCAAACAGCAACCGTCGAGGCAGCTGGCATTCATGGCAAATTCAAGGACCTCCAACAGGAGCGTGCTAAGGATTTAGCCCAACGTGAACAAGAGGTAGACAGAATCACTGCCATGCAGCAAACCATAGACAACTTGACAGTCCAGCTCAATGTTATCAATGCTGCCCTTCAAGGCCTGCTTAGAAGAGGCGACAACCATATCAGGGGTGCCATGAACAATGCCCCTATGCCACAAAAGCTGAAAATTCCGGAGCCAAAGCCATACAACGGAACCCGGGATGCTAAAGAAGTGGAAAATTTCATATTCGACATCGAACAATACTTCAATGTCGTCGGGCCATTGGAATAAGCAAAAAAGGTAGCAACTGCTGCCATGTACCTTCAAGGCGATGCTAAACTCTGGTGACGAGTGGAATATGAAGCCATCAGGGCCGGTGAAGACCATCTCCAGACCTGGGCAGAACTGAAGGCAGCCATACGCCTGCAGTTCTTCCCCGAAAATGTGGAACACAATGAACGGAGAAAATTACGGGAACTCCGTCAAACCAGATTAGTGCGGGATTACGTGCGGGAATTCTCCGCGCTCATGCTAAACATACGAGACATGGGGAACAAAGACAAACTCTTCACATTTATAGAAGGTTTGAAACCTCATGCCCGTGCAGAGCTGCAACGACAGAGGGTAGATATCCTGCCCAGGGCGATCCAAGCTGCAGAATGCCTTGGGGATTATCATTTGGAAAATCTGAGGGACAGGTCCCAGCCGCCTGTCCAAGGGGGATACAACAGGGGCCAACCAAGCAATGGTGGCCCTAGCAGAAATGGGGGAGACCGAAGTAAATCTAAATCTAAGACTCCTTCATCAAGCAGCAACACCGCTACATCAGTCAACAACAATTAGGGGAGAAAGTCCCCTTCAGAATGCTGTCATTGCGGCGGGGAACATTGGAACAATGAATGGCCACATGCTAAGATCAACGCTCATCAGATTGTCGAAGATGAGTCAGACAATGACTCAGACGACGCAGAGCAAGTAGGTGCCTTCAATGCACTTGTTGGCTCCATCCTATATACCTTAGCGGGAACCAGCACTTATAACCCTAAGAAGAACGCCTGCCCGATCACCAAGAAAGGGAAAGAGAAGACGGATGAGAGGCCTCCCGCCACAAAGGAGAGGACCCTCATGTTCGTTGAAATGAAAGTGAATGGCAGGCCCATTCGAGCAATGATAGACACGGGTGCTACCCACAACTACTTGGCCTCAACTCAGGTAGAGCGCCTCGGTCTAGCAGTGCAAAAGTACAGGGGCCGTGTCAAGGCTATCAACTCACCACCCCAGCCAGTGAGTGGAATAGCCAAAGAAGTACCAATGAAGCTTGGTCCATACGAGGGAAGATTCGACCTACGCATAGCTATCATCGATGACTTTGAGCTGATAGTGGGATTGGAATTCCTGAGGCAAACCAACACCATACCGGTACCTTATGGCGACATGCTCCTGATGATGGGAGACAACGGGGCCAAACCCCGCGTCATTCCATGCAAACCCATAAAGATGGCCGCTGAAAACCTCTCGGCCATGCAGTCGATGAAGGGAGTCAAAAGACATAGACCCAAGGTGCCGGCTACCCTCATCATCAAAAGTTAGAAGTCACATCATCGGTGTCAAGTAACTGATGGCGCCCCGCATTACGTGAAGACTTGCCAATCAGGCCATAAGGACAAGTCGGATAGCCCAGCACAAGCGGGACTCTTGAAACCGCTACCTGCTCCGCAGAGATCATGGGAAAGCATTTCCCTCAATTTCATCACAGGATTACCCAAGGTTGGAGATCTTGCAACCATCCTGGTTGTGGTAGACAGGTTTTCCAAGTATGCCACATTCATAGCAGCCCCACAACGTATATCGGCAGAGGATACAGCTCGACTCTTCTTTGCTCATATTGTCAAATGTTTGGGTATGCCCAAACACATCATTAGTGACTGCGACTCACGCTTCACTAGCAGATTCTGGACCCATCTCTTTGGGTGCTTCAGATCCACATTGTGCCACAACTCAAACATTCATCATCAGGCAGATGGCCCAACAGAACGGTTCAATGCCATGCTGGAGGAATATCTCCGCCATTTTGCAACCCGGTCGCAAAAATATTGGGTGAAGCTTTTGGATGCTGCTCAACTGTGTTTCAATTCACAAAAGTGCGCCATTACAAACAAAAGCGCTTTTGAAATTGCTACAGGACAGCAACCGCTACTCCCACAAATGATGAATGCACCACATGCCAACATCGCCTCAAGCTGCCAGTTTCTCTAAGGAACGGAAGCAAACCATGCAGATAGTGCGGAGCTATCTTGTCAAAGCCCAAGACAGGGCAAAGAGGCATGCAGAGCAAAACCTTAAATTTGCCCAACATTAAGTAGGAGACAAAGTGATGGTAAGAGTCTCAAAGCGGTACTTGTTTGCAGGGAAGGCCCATGACCCTCGCCTATTGCAGCAATATATTGGACCCATGTCCATTGAGAGACACATAGGGACAGCCACATACCAGGTTAATACTCCAGCTTGGTGGAAAATCCATCCAGTGTTCCATGTTAGCCGCCTCAAATCATTTCGGAAATACATGGAGCATCATTCAGATTATCATCATCACCCCATAAGACAGAGGGGAACAGACCTCCCAGCCAATGGAAGCCTGACCAATCATCATCATCATGCAGGTAAGGCTTCGAGGACGTCGCCAACTCAGGTGGGGGAGAATGTCATGGGCTGCTTTCCAGCCTCGCCCCATGACCCCTTGGACGCGCCCCGTGGCGTCCTGGCAAGCCTCTCAAAGCCTAGCGCCACAGTCGGCCCCGTGGTCTCGGAAGCGCCAAGTTACAAGCGCGATTGTGCCTCTGTCGCCTCACCGAAACTCCTTGCCGGCGCACAGCGGCTTGCAAGTGCCAACAGCGCCGCATGCACAGAAAATGCCGCGCGCACAGACAATGCCGCGCGCACAGACAATGTCGCGCGCACCCCTCATGATCCAAGCGCCAGCCCCCAGCTGCAGATAGACACAAATAGTGCCGCGCGCGCCGACAGTAACGCGCGCGCAGACCCTGATGCTCAAGACAAAGTTGCTGCCATTGGACTTGTTTCTACCTTGTAGAAATCTAAGTCCTTTCATTGTAAATATAGAGTAGGTTTACTTCATTTTACATTCAGTATGCAACTACAGCTTTCATCGGTCAACTCTTGTAACTTAGGTTTATTTTTTTTAAGCATTATTAGGGGGGATCAGGCATTCAAACATTCAAGCAAGCCTTCAATTCTCTGTACTGGTGTCTCTCCCCCTCGACACCACATTAGCTTTTGTAATAGCTTTCATCATCAATACAATCAGCATTCATCATCAATTGCTCATTTCAATTCTCTTGTTGCTCACGACATTGGTTTTCTCGTACGGCACTGACAATCTAGTCTAGTGTACGGAGGGGACCTCAGTTGGCGGACAACAATCGTACTGACATCGATTGCTTAGCCTTACGTCGCTCTTCCAAAGAACCTCAGGAAGGCGCCGCGTAATATCTCTTATGTCAACTTAAAATAATTCTACAAAGACTTTTGTATCTTATGTTCTGATTTATTATGTTTTTTACTGATATATGAAATTAAATGAGTCATATACGTAGTAATTAGAATGATACTTGTAATAGATTACAAAAATCATCTCCCGTTTCGGTGTCGAGTCTCAATTTAATATTTTGGAACATTGATTTACAAAAACTTCGACAAGATGGACAAATCTGCAAAAGCGCTGTTAGATGTCATATATGGACGGAACCTCATAAAATAATCAAAAGATAGCTGCATTTTGAATCCGAACAGATTAAAGAGCTTTCTGGCAGCACTTGCATGTAAATTGACGTGGGAGATTAAATAAATTAAGGGGTGTCATTCAATATATAGCTTCACGAATATTTTTGTGTGTGTAAATTGTTTATTTAAAAATAATTCTGTTTTATCCCATTTTACGTGATGGGGTTTGCTATAATGTCCGGTTGTGAATTTCTCATAAATTCTTTACAATTTTTGAAGAAAAATTTTCATATTAGAAAATTACGATAAAAAGTACTACCTTTAGCATAATTAATAGTGGTTCAAAAGTTCAAAAATAATTTGAGAAAATTGCAGTATTTTTTTTGGACTATTTAAAATGGACTAATATTGTTTGAACATAATATTATAAAGGAAATATAAATTCGAGACATGTAAAAGGAGAGCCTTAAAACCAATAGAAAATTATCGTATAGGTTAGAATGTTGCATAAGATCACCAGGAGCAAGGATTAGATAGAAAGGTTCTAGGTTCGTCCGATCCATAATTAATGATGTAGCTCCGCTCCTGTACATCAGTAATTGCAGGACCTACATTTAAAATCAACATAGACTCAAATTTACTTACAAGTTTAACTCATAAACCTTTGTGTAAGATTTTGCATATACACTGACTATATAGATTGTACCACTTGCGTTCTAAAATTTTATGTCACCGATTGCAGGATGTACCTATCAAGAAGCCGCCAATATTACGGGCTTAAGATTGTTAGGAATCTGTATACGTTTTAAATAACTTTTAAACAATCTGTCAAACATTTAGTAAAAAATAGTGTAGAAACAGAAACAGTAAACTGCAGAAACTGGAGAAAAACAGAAACAATGTAGAATTATTTTCAGAATATAATCGAACCCACTTAGTTCAAAGTGTGTCTTTAAGGAAATTATTCCCTTCACAGTACTCAAGGTTGAAGGAATATCCCCTCCCAAGATAGAACAATTATCTTAGCAGAATAGTAGTACTCCAAATTCCGATAATGGCGAACCACTCAACAGCAGTATATCACACAGAATAAAGAAGAGAGTTTTTTAAGAAAGTTAGATTGCAGATGTAATGTATACCCCTTCAACCCTTTTAGCAACTAGAGAAGATATAATGTAATATATACACCTCTCTTTTTCTTTCTTTTTTCTATGTGGGACAAATGCTTTAACCAAAGCAAAATGGACCTTTTATATTCCCTTCACGTTTCATCCTATCATTTCCCATTTACCAATATCAAAACCCAAAAATCCCCCACATGAATGGGAATGGCCATAATATAAAAGAATGCGCGGACGAGTGTGATATACAAGCGAAGATTGATTGCATCTGGATAAATAGGTTTCCCTTTGAACTTTCCGTAGTGAACTTATATCGGATATACTCGATCGATAGGTAGAATTGATATCTTTGAACCGTCGAACTTTGTTGTATACCTAGACAACATAAGTCACACAATCAACCCTCCACCGTTTATGGTTCTCACGGTTGTGTTCGTTTCAGCCATGAACACTTGTTTTCATGAGTGCATAGAGAATGTGCCTTCATTTGTCATTCTCCTTTAAAGCGGCTTACACTTAATACTCACATAGGTGATTTCTAAACATGTGGTCCTATAGCCATATTATCTGGTCATATACTGCCTAATTTAGATAATCATTAAAAAATCTTAAGGCTTTATTAACTCATTAACAAGCCATAAAGTTTTATCCTTATTTTTGAACATTGTCTTCATCCGAGAAGGGGTTGAGTTATTTGACAATGTTAAACCGTCAGTCACAACTTTGTTTGATCTCTTTGAACCTAGCTCTTGGGATCTCCAATCTGCTAGGTAGAGTTACCGCCATGATGACTTGTCCTCGGCCTTAACCCCATTCCCATTGATGATCTACTAACTCCCTCTCTAGATAAGCCTTTTGTAAGCGGATCCGCTACGTTATCTCTTGACTTTACATAGTCAATCGTGATAACGCCACTAGAGAGGAGTTGTCTAACGGTATTGTGTCTCCGTTGTATGTGACGAGATTTTCCGTTATACATTACGCTCTCTGCCCTACCTATTGCTGCTTGACTGTCACAATATATACATATAGGAGCCAAAGGTTTGGGCCAGAATGGAATATCTTCTAGGAAATTCCGGAGCCATTCAGCTTCTTCACCGGCCATGTCTAAAGCTATGAATTCAGATTCCATAGTGGAACGGGCGATGCAAGTCTGCTTGGATGATTTTCAAGACACTGCTCTACTCCTAATTGTGAAAACATATCCACTCGTGGATTTAACTTCAGACGATCCAGTGATCCAATTTGCATCACTATATCCTTCAATCACTTCGGAATATTTATTATAATGCAAAGCATAATCTTGAGTATGTTTCAAATAACCCAAAACTTGTTTCATTGCCATCCAATGTGTGTGATTAGGATTACTTGTGAACCGACTCAGTTTGCTAATAGCACATGCTATATTTGGTCGTGTACAATTCATGATATACATCAGACTTCCCAACACTCTCGCAATTCTTTTGAAGTGCGTAACTCACATCAATTGGAGTTGTGGCAATCTTGAAATCCAAGTACTTGAACTTGTCAAGTATATTCTCTATGTAGTGAGACTGTGATAATGCTAAACCTTGTGGAGTTCTATGAATTCTGATTCCTAAGATTACATCAGCAACTCCTAAGTCTTTCATGTCAAATTTGCTAGCCAGCATGCGCTTTGTAGCATTTATATCTACCATATCTTTGCTCATTATCAGCATGCCATCAACATACAAACAAACAATGACTTTGTGGCCTGGAGTGTTTTTAATGTAAACACATTTATCACACTCATTGATTTTAAAGCCATTTGCCAACATGGTTTGGTCAAATTTAGCATGTCATTATTTAAGTCCATAAAGCGACTTTACAAGTTTACACACTTTCTTTTCTTTACCAGGAACCACAAAACCCTCGGGTTGTTCCATGTAAATTTCTTCCTCCAAATCACCATTTTAAGAAAGTTGTTTTAACATCCATTTGCTGAATTTCAAGACCATACACGGCTGCCAGAGCCACTAACACCCGAATGGATGTTATTCTTGTTACATGCGAGTATGTGTCAAAATAATCAAGACCTTCCTTTTGTCTATAACCTTTGACTACAAGCCTTGCCTTATATTTGTCAATAGTGCCACCAACTTTCATTTTTATTTTAAAAATCCATTTAGAACCTAAAGTCTTGTTTTCAGGAGGAAGATCAACCACTTCCCATGTGTGGTTATCTAAGACCGATTGAATCTCACTATTGACTCCCTCTTTCCAAAATGCTGAATCAGGAGATGACATAGCCGCCTTGAAAGTTTGAGGCTCATTTTCAAGCAAGAATGTCACAAAATCTGGACCGAAGGAAGTAGATGTCCTTTTACGTTTGCTACGCCTTGAATCTTCTTTGCTAGGGGCATTCTCATTTGGTTCTTCCCGTGGTTGTTTAAATCTTTCATTTGCCGACTCGCATTCAATTTTATAAGGATAGATGTTTTCAAGGAATTCAGCATTATCAGATTCAATTACCGTATTATTATGAATTTCGGGATTGTCAGAATCATGAACCAAAAATCTACATGCTTTACTGTTTGTTGCATATCCAATGAAAACACAGTCCACGATTTTTGATCCTATTTTCACCCTTTTGGGCAAAGGTACTTGTACTTTTGCTAGACACCCCCACACTTTAAAATATTTCAAGTTAGGTTTTCTTCCTTTCCATTTTTCCATAAGGAATACAGTGTGTTTTGTTGTGGGTACTCTATTGAGTATTCGATTAGCTGTAAGGATAGCTTCCCCCCAAAAATTCATCGGTAAACCGGAACTGATTAGTAAACCATTCATCATTTCTTTCAATATCCGATTTTTCCTTTCCGCAACTCCATTGGATTGTGGTGTTTAGGGGGCAGTAGTTTGATGGATGATTCCATATTCTAAACATATTTCTGCAAAGGAGATTCATATTCTCCACCCCTATCACTTCTAATCATTTTAATCTTTTTATTCAATTGATTTTCGACTTCATTTTTATATTGCTTAAATGCTTCTATTGCTTCATCCTTACAATTTAGAAAATAAACATAACAATATCGAGTGCAATCGTCAATAAAAGTTATGAAATACTTTTTCCCACCGCGAGATGGTATTGACTTCATATCACAAATGTCAGTGCGGATTAAGTCTAAAAGATTTGAATTCTTTTGAATAGACTTATGCGAATGCTTAAAAAACTTTGATTCAACACATATTTGACATTTAGATGTATTATACTCAAATTTAGGCAATATTTCAAGATTAATAATTTTTCGTAAGGTTTTGTAATTAACATGTCCTAAACGAACATGCCATAAATTATTTGAATCCAATAAGTAAGAAGAAGCAGATTTTCCATTAATACTGTCAACAACCATTACATTAAGTTTGAAAAGGCCCTCGGTGAGGTAGCCCTTTCGTACAAACATGTCATTCTTACTAAGTATAACTTTATCACTAACCAGCACGCATTTAAACCCATTTTTCACGAGTAGTGCGGCTGAAACTAGATTATTCCTAATTGTTGGAACGTGCATGACGTTGTTGAAAGTCAGCGACTTTTTCGGATGTCATCTTCAACAGAACCTTGCCACATCCTTCAACTTTGGCTGTTGCAGTATTTCCCATGTATATCTCCTCTTCGGGTCCAGCGGGAGTGTAGGTTACAAATGCTTCCTTAATGGCACACACATGTCGAGTGGCGCCAGAATCAAGCTACCACTCTTTGGGTTACCAACCAAGTTGCACTCAGACAGCATTGCACACAGGTCATCAACATCTACCACCATGTTTGCTTGACCTTTGTTTTTCTCTTTGTCCTTCTTGAGGGCACGACAGTCGGGAGATTTATGGCCTGCTTTACCACAATTATAACAGTTGCCCTTGAATTTTTTCTTATTAGGATACTTCTCCTTTCCAGAAGGCCTCTTCCTTTTCTTGTTCTTTTTCGGAGCAGCATCTTCAACAATGTTTTCTCCTTCAATTGGTGAACTCTTACGGTACTTCTTCTCAGCAGTTTTGTTATCTTCCTTGATCTTGAGACGAATCACAAGATCCTCCAACTTCATTTCCTTTCTCTTGTGCTTAAGATAATTCTTGAAGTCTTTCCATGAGGGTGGCAACTTCTCAATCATTGCAGCCACTTGGAATGCTTCATTCACTGCCATGCCTTCAGCAATTCATGGAAGATAAGTTGAAGCTCTTGAACTTGGGTTCCAACGGTTTTTCCATCCACCATTTTGTAGTCTAGGAATTTGGCAACCACAAACTTCTTCAAGCAAGCATCTTCGTTTTTGTACTTCTTTTCAAGTGCACTCCATAACTCTTTGGAGGTCTTTATTGTACTGTAGATGTTGTACAAGTCATCTTCTAAGGCACTCAAAATGTAGCCTTTTTTGCACAAAAAATCAACCTGTTTCCATGCCTCAACTATCATAAAATTTGCATTGGCTGGCATATCAGTAGCAGGCACAGGAGGGTCTTCGTTGGTGAACTTCTGCATACCAAGGGTGGTAAGACAAAAGAACATTCTTTGCTGCCATCCTTTAAAATTGACACCGGTGAACTTCGCAGGTTTCTTAGCCGGTGGAACAGCGGTATGGGTTGTAGGAGTAACCGTTGGTTCAACATTCGCAGAAGGAGTAGCACTTCAACTTGCCATTTCTTTTCACAGTCAAAATTGACAAACTGACTTAATAATCAGATTAGCAAAATAAAAAATTTCCAACAGCAACGATGAAGTTTTTATGTTCTTCAAATCATTGTACAAGTATGACCTCTAGTATTCCAACGAAGTTTTTATGTCTTCAAGTCAAAATATGAAAATTCATATGGAGTAGAAAACCATACAGGTTTTAGTCTCTAAAATAGAATACAGATTAATATAAACAAATAATTTCTTTAAGATTGTTAGCAATAATAATCTGTATACGTTTTAAATAACTTTTAAACAATCTGTCAAACACTTAGTAAAAAATTAGTGTAAAAACAGAAATAGTAAACTGCAGAAACTGGAGAAGAACAGAAACAGTGTAGAATTATTTTCAGAATAAAATCGAGCCCACTTAGTTCAAAGTGTGTCCTTAAGGAAATTATTCCCCTCATAGTACCCGAGGTTGATGGAATATCCCCTTCCAGGATAGAACGATTATCTTAGTACTCCAAATTCCGATAACGGCAAAACACTCAACAGCAGTATATCACACAAAATAAAGAAGAGAGTTTTTTAAGAAAGTTGGATTGCAGATCAATTCGTGTTGAATTCTAGAAAAAATCTTGAATTTATAGCCGTTGGAGATACTGATTCTGAATGTTTGCAACCATTCAGATCAGTCACCAAATTTGGAGGAAAATTCGAAAAAATCCGAGAAGAGAGAAAACGGACCGGGTCAGTCACAAGTCGGGGGTCGCGCGTAGGTCAGGGTCGATCCGCGTTGGATGGTTTCTTATTTATTAAATAATTAATTAATTAATTAATTAATTAATTAAATAATAAATAATTAAGAAAAAGTTTTTCCAAAAAGATAATCAATCAATCTTTGACAAAACCAAAGCCGAAGCCGCGCGAGCGACGACGACGGCGCGAGGGGTCCTTGCCCCTTCAACCCTTTTAGCAACTAGAGAAGGTGTAATGTAATATATACACCTCTTTTTTTCTTTCTTTTTCCTATGGGACAAATGCTTTAACCAAAGCAAAAGGGACCTTTTATATTCCCATCACGTTTCATCCCATTATTTCACATTCACCAATATCAAAACCCAACGGAGCTGAGCATGGTGACAGATGATGAGGAGAGCAACCGAGGATAGCAACATCTCCAACAATGTTGCCAGGAATTGAGGAACATGGACAGTCAATGCCGCTGCGAGGCACTTAGGAGAATGGTGACACAGCAGCGTGGCGGCCGCGGCCAAGAGGCAGAGCGCATGTCTGAGAGAGCTCGTTATCTTCCGCGTATGTGCAACATCCAGCCTACTCAGTGCCGCTTCTAATTAAGCTGAATAAGAATGGCGTTTAGTTTACTAGTACTATACCCCATCGTGTGTCCAGAGAATATTTGCTGTGTCTTTGGTTTTATCTTATGAGAAATTAAATATATGTAAAGGCGGCTATGAAGTGAAGGAGACTCGTTTTGTATGAATAAATCTCTTGATCCACCTTGATCTTTTAGAGTATTATAACGAGATTAGCCAAAAAATATTAAGCTAATTATAGATCTAGCTTTAACAGAGGTTTCAGTCAAACTAACGGCGGCATACATTTTAATTTACTGGGAAGTCGAGCTCAATAAAAAAATTAGTTGTAACTAATTTATTTAGGAGTAGCGAAAGATATCAAATTTTAAAACGGAGAAACACAGTACTCAGTGATAAGATTTAATGAATGTTAGACCATTTTGGTGTACTTACCAGCCCTTGACGTACTACTTTTTTGTTCTCATAACTATTTAGTAATCGAAATTTATTGAATTGATTAATTCAAATTTGCTGTCAAATTGAAGTACTCTCTAACTACTTGGTACTTTTTTAATTTTTAAATTAAATTCGAAATCTTTAATTAAGGACGGAGGAATTTCACCATTTGTGATACCTTGTACTTTACTGCTAAGAGTTACACTTAATTTATTCGTTTACATAAGCGTTAAAAATATATTAGATGATTTCATATTTTAACGCTATCTAATGACTAATCCAATCAAATATGAAGAAGAGTAGGATATGGAAATGATATGTATTCTTGCGAGAAGAGAGTTAGCTTAAATTGCATTAAGATCATTTAAAGCTCCGAAGGGTTTCCCTCAATTGGAAGAGTTCAATCATGGTGAGTTCCGTAAGGAAATGAATTTAATTTCTTCCATCTAAACATGATAACCATAGGCATGCATGTGCCAACTGATCTTAATCATCGATATAATTAATTAACTTCTACATATAATCCTTGAAAAGAAAATGAATACCTAGTTAACATCTTTTCCATTAAAAGATTATCGCCACAAATCCAACTACTCAGAAAATCTCCGAAATTAATCATTCAAGTCTGCCATAATGGTATGTATTACTATTAACTAATTGCTCCGGTCCAAAATAATTGATGTTTTAGGCTTGGGTACATGAATTAAGAAACTCACTTACTCTTAAAAATTAAAAGAGACTACAAAAATACTTTTAATTAAGATTTTCCTTTCTTAGGTTGACATAATTATCACGGGGACATTAATATGCACTACTAGAAATTCGAAAAAAACGACCAAAGTTGGTCGCTTATTGGTAAAAAAGCGACCAAACAGGCCTGGTCGATATTAAGCTGGTCACTTTACCTTAGGGACCAAATATCTGGGTAAAAAAAATAGCGACCAACTTTGGTCGCTTTTAATATTTTAATAATATAATATTGGCAACCAAAGTTGGTCTCCAAATGTAAATTACGTTATTTATTTATTTATTATTAATCATAAAAAAGCGACCAACTTTAGTCTGTAAAGAAAATATTATATTTTAAAATCTAAAAAATGGAGACCAAAGTTGGTCGCTATATTATTAATTATTTTGATTTTTGTTTAAAGTAAGGGACCAAAGTTGGTCGCTATTTGCAAGAATTAAATTTTTTTTAATTATAAGCGACCAACTTTGGTCGCTATATTTGTAGAAATTATTTTTTTTAAATGGAATAGCGACCAAAGTTGGTCGCTTTTGTGAAATCTGGGTTAAATAGCGACCAAAGTTGGTCGCTATTGCCCAAAAAATTGTTTTTTTTAAGGAAAAAGCGACCAACTAGCGACCAACATTGGTCGCTTTTCTTAGTATATTTTTGGCAGAAACTGAATGTTTTGGCAGCTACACCACCTGCCAGCTTACCAAAATTCCTAAATAGGCATTTTATGCCAACAACAACAATAAACAACAACAACAATAACAACAACAACAATAAACAACAACAACAACATTAAAACTAACAAACTATAAAGTTCAATAGAACTAATACATTAAGCTAACCAAACTAAGTTAATTGTTATTACAAGTCAAGGATTATTTTGTACATCATTATCATCACCGTCTGATGAACTTTCATCACGAAGACGGTATGGAGAAGGGTGTAGCTGTCTAGGACGGGAAGAATGATAACGGGGAAGACGGGAGGAACGAGCACGGGGAAGGCGAGCCTCTGGCGATGACTCACGAGACCGGGGAATGGGAAAACTGCTAGAAGCCAAGAAAGATTTGAGCTGCTCTTGTATGCCAACGTACTGGGCCTGTATAATCTTTTCTCTTTCCTTTGTGGCTTCTAGCTCGAATGTGAGCTTTGCCACAGTCTCCCGCATAGAGGAGAGGCCCTCCCCATCAAGTTGCTCGGCTTGCGAGGAAGTCTCTATTCCTTGCATTCCACACTTATAGCGATGAAATTTCTTAGTAGGAAGCCCGTATACCTTCCCCCATTTTGGACCGCCAGCAGCGTGCGTCCATATTCTTTCAGCATCCTCGTCCGAAGGTTGGATTGGGTCGCCCGACTCATTAGGTGGCTGACTGCGTATGAATTCCTCCACTTCAGCTGTAAAGCGAACCTATAAGAAAAATTACATTGAATTCGTATTTCAAAATTTATATAAAAGTAAATCAAAATACTTAATGAAAAGTGAAAACTTACATGTACAGTCGAGGCTCGGCCCTCGACCCACCTTTCTTCATCCGTCTTTTTCTTCTTCTTTACAATATGAGTCTCCTTGAATAGCTCATCTTGCTTCATCAGATGCCCCAACTTCTTTTCCTGAAAACTCATAAATTTTAGTTAAGAAACAACAATCAATTCTCATTGATGAAAGTCCTAACTTAGATACTAATCTCTTTGCCTTATAGAAATCAACAGGTAATTCGATATCACGGTCAACTAGTTCACGCATAAGGTCAATGAAAGAGTCCATGGCTCCTTGAGAAATCTTCCAATCAGATTTCATACTTAGTAATCTAACTGCAACAGACAACTCAGAGTGCGGACTTCCGTTACGTAGTGGACGACTAGCTTCCTCTAATTATTCATAAAAACGTTTTGCCTCATTATTAGGAGTTTGTTCAACATTTTCATTGGAATCACCCCCTAAGTGCATCCCAAAAACATCCGCAACCATATGATGAATTCTAGAATCACGATTTGTATTCTCCACCGACCTACTACTTTCACCCACAATCATGTTATGAAATATTCCATGGCTACCATCGATCTCTCCATGATTAGTCCATACAAAGTAATTTTCTATAAACCCCCTTCTATAAAGATGATGCTTAACTTCATCCAATTTTCCAAACTTCATACAGTCGCAAATAACACAAAGACACCTAATTACTCCTCCAATTAGGTATGGTGGAAGTGACATTGCATGTCTAATAAAGTCATCCACCCCTTCTACAAAATCCTCCCTCAATCCCTGTCGATTAGGATAATTCCTATTGTACATCCAAGTACGATGTTCCATCTATACAAATAAAACAAGAGGAAATTAATTTAGTTAATTCATACCCTAATCTTTTTCTAGTTAATTAATTTCATATCCTAAAATTTCAATTCATATCCTAAAAATTCAATTTACAAACTAAAAGTTCAATTTATAAACTAAAAGTTCAATTCATATCTTAAAAGTTCAATTTATAAACTAAAAGTTCAATTCAAAACTAAAAATTCAATTCATATCCAAAAAGTTCCATTCATACACTAAAATTTCAATTCATATCCAAAAGGTTCAATTCATAAACTAAAAGTCCAATTCATATCCTAAAATACTCAATTTATAAACTAAAAGCTCAATTCATATCCTAAAATTTCAATTTATAAACTAAAAGTACAATTAATATCCAAAAAGTTCAATTCATAAATTAAAAGTTCAAATCATATCCTAAAATTACAATTTGTAAACTACAAGTCCAATTCATAAACTAAAATTCCAATACATAAACTAAAAGTCCAATTCATATCCTAAAAGTTCAATTCATATCCTAAAATTTCAATTTGTAAACTAAAAGTCAAGTCCAATTCATAAATTAAAAGTCCAATTCATATCCTAAAGGTTCAATTCATATCCTAAACCCTAGGTTCTAACTAAACTATCAAGACAACACAAAGTATAATTCAAATCTAACTAAACTAAATTCAACACTAATTAAACTAATTAGTTAATAAAATTAATTAACAAAACTAATTTAAACAAGACCTAAACCCTAATCCTCAATAAAATACAATGTTCAAAGAATTAAAACACTAATTGAAACAATAAACTACAATACATCAAATATTGTAACACACACACACTAGAAATAACAAAGATTGAAGGTTATAATTCTAACCTT